>CM023101.1:9073593-9264660 GCA_013103745.1 Gardenia jasminoides
AATACCACAAAATCAAGGTTAGGTTCTTCAAAAAATTTAGAGTTCTAAGCATCATCACCCCAACTAACCATTCGCTACAAAAGCTACAAAAAGATCGGAACTTCTTCCTATTCTAGTTCACAATAACGCTCATCCTATCTAGAGGATTTGAGTTCAAACAATATAAGCATTGATAGTGCTAGTCAATTCTCTAATTCTAAGTTCGGGGTAAAAATCCCTTATAATAGATACAACATGCGGAAAACATTCATCAATATATCTCCGTCAAGCAATTTGCAAGAAGACTACGGTTCTACCTCCAAGTAAGGTCTTGATAATTCCAACTATAGCACATATATATACAAGTAATCCTTTCACTTAACTTTCAAACTAACCTCCCATACGGTATCCTAAACTTTAAGCCTAGGATACACTACGTAGATCTGAAACCTAAGTTCTGATAATACCCCACCGTGACAGCCCCATTCCTCCCTAGGGTTTAACCAGGGACCAAGGATCACCGCTCTCGCCATGACTCACCCACGAATGACTAATAAACCGAAAGTGAACGTAATTAACCATTTCAATCTAAACCACAAATAATAACACATGAATTCAACTTACAACTCAAACTCTCAAATTACCATAAACCATCAAATGCATCTAATAATTTCAATCTTATACAAAGCTTAGGAAATCCTACAAAATACTAGCTTCCTCGACCACGCTACACCTCAAACCACGGCAGGAAAACAAATTGGGGTGAGCTAACGCTCAGTGAGGCCAAGAAAACATGCAAACATGTTGGCTCAAGAAAATTACACCTTTATTAAACAAGATAAGTAACCAGAACTTGGAACAAGAATACAAATACGGTATTTAATTACACATTAAATAAAGGATACAGGGGCTCTCAGGAGCCAAGTTCCATGAATCTTGATCACATTCCAAATAGTTGACACGTCCAACTTTCTTTTATCCATGTAGAGCTCCACTTGTCAACCATCTCCGCCCATCGTCACCCCCCCAACCGGGCCCGCCGTCAAAAATAGAGAATTTGGTAATACCGAGTATACCCAGGTAATGGCGCAGCGACCCAACCGACGAAAATATGTAAAGTCTCGATACCAATCCCTCGCCAAGCCCTTGCCGCCCGGTGAAAGGTTTACCAATGAGGTTTTGGGCGTCCCCAACAGATTTAAATAGTAAGTAAGATGATGAGACAACACTCAATCATCAAACAAGTACAAGTACAGTTCAGGCAAGTCATTTCAAGTACAACAATTACAAGTAAGCAAGTCAGGTCAAGTAAGAGAGGTCGGACGAGATAAAGTACACGTCCACCTCGACAAGTTTAACACTACGATCAATTTAAACAGGTAACAGGTCAAGCAAGTCAACAAATCATGCACTTGACACTCACCAAATAACCGAGAGCAAGCGAGAAAATTCAGGAGGTCATACAAGCGTCCGCGGTCCACGCGGATCACCGAGATATGAAAATCCAGTTTCAAATGTGAAATGATGCGACATGCATACACTCAATGCTAAAACTCTCGAGAAAGGCTTATAAACACTTAAAATAGGAAAAAGGAGCACATGCATGGGCGTTAGACCAAAACCGGACGAGAACAGAACGAAAATGGAAAACACACACTAAAAGGTGGAAAAGATAGTTTTGACACCTTGCACGTCGCTACCCATAACTTAGGCTACGTATCAGATTAGAGCGCTAAGGTGCCGCTTTG
The DNA here is from genome assembly GCA_013103745.1 of Gardenia jasminoides. NCBI lineage: Eukaryota > Viridiplantae > Streptophyta > Magnoliopsida > Gentianales > Rubiaceae > Gardenia > Gardenia jasminoides. The sequence goes on from CM023101.1 coordinate 9,075,321, forward strand.
CTAAGAGAACAAGATATAACTTTCATGAAGACAACATCTGCCCAGATTCACTCTTTATAGGTCAAAATGTGGAAACAGTTCCAGAAATTTTAATGTCGAATTCGACAGGCTCGATTCAAACGATCATAACTCAGCTCACAAATCAAATCAAGAAATTCCAGATCGTTGGAAAGCTAGAACGAAGGGCTATAACTTTTACGCTTTAAAAAGCCAAATCATAGAGGATCAACACGAAAAATGAAGCCAAATTTACTGCTTGGTCAACCCTGTTTTCTGTTTTTGCCCAAATGCATTGCATCCAACCAAAACGCACGCATGCAAATCTAATGACTCGAATGCAATAACAATCATGCAATACATCATTATCAAGCTAAGCAACAATCTTACATGCTAGTGGGAATCCAAGAGCCCACACAACAACTTAAATCAACATGCTAGTGGAATTCAAGAGCCCACACAACAACTTAAACCAACATGCTAGTTAACCAACAATCCAAGCATTGACTTCCAACATTAAAGCTTGAAATCAAAACCCTAACCCTAACCCTAACTAACATTCATGGCTAGGCATTAACATAGAAATCAACCAATCCAACCAGAGAATCATCTCATAAGCTAAGGATAAGCATAAATCAAGCCAAAAGAACCACAAAATCCAACAATTTCATAACATCACCAAAATTCCAGCTTGTAAAATAGAAGGAAACTAGAAGGAAACCTTTCTAGTTTATGTTCTTGGTGCAACCCCAAGCTTCCAAGGGCAACCTTCACCTCCTAGCTCCAAATCAAGATTGAGTGGTTGAAGTTGGCAAGAATTCCCCAAGTTTTTTTTCTTTTTTCCTCTCTTTTTCCTCTCTTCTTTTCCCACGGTTTTTCCCTTCCTTTTTTTTCCTTGCTTGGCCGGCCTTCTTGTTCTAGAAATAGCTAAAGGATGACACTCCAAAGATATTTAAGCCTTGGTCAAAGTTGGTCAAATTTCTCATGCTTAATTAAACCTACCAACTTAGGTTATTTTCACCCTTGCCCAAGTAATTTTCTTTCCTATCAAATTAGTCCATAGGTGCTCAATTCAACCTAGGCTCTCAAAGCTTAATTACACCTACTTAGGCTACTAATCACCTAGGAATCTTAATCACTCCTCTTAATCATACATTAACACACATAAAATCAAAGAGATCACAAACTCGTAGTTAAACGTAAAACTTAATTCATTTTCAAAACTAGGGTTTTACGAAATCAAACTAGGGTTTTTCACACTCAAATTAGGGTTTTATCGAAATTAGGGTTTTCAAAGCAAACTAGGGTTTAAGTTTCAAATTAGGGTTTTTAGACTTGGAAAACAAAATAGTTAAAACAGAATACTTTAAAAGGAAAACAAACCATATAAACACCTTGGCAAACAATAATCACTATAATTAGCATTATTTAATATTTTCCAAAACTTGAAAAATCACCCTCAATGTGAATTCATGATTTGGTATATGGTCTTTCTTTCATTAACGCATGCATGACAATTTTGGGTTAAAGTTGAAAGGTGATTGAAAGGCACATATGTTTAGAAGTCATAAAAACAAAGTTTCTGTAAGCTAAAGAACGGTGCAAACAATCAATTTCAATTTAGTATAGAGTAAAGTTTGTTACATGGCTTGTTGCAAAGGAAATCTAGTTGAGACTGTGGCTCATTTTTCCTCTATTTTTTAGAGATCTTTAAGGGTTAAGCTGTGTGTTAATTTTATTTTTAATATTAACATAAGATGTGAGGTTTATGTTGTCGCCAGTTTAAGCTTCCTTGGCAATTAGGATAACTAATTGATCATGAACATGATTGACTATGAGGTTGCATGACCCCTCGGCAATGTAACATGGCAATAAAGGTGAAGTCAGTGCATGCATAGTTTCCCATCCTTTTGCCTTTATCAATGGCATAAAACTGTTGTACAGCAATGCACTTGGGAAAACTATAGGCTGTGGGTAATGCATGCACTTGATTTCGTTCAAAATTAATGCATCGACATGTTGTTATTCGATTGAATAAATGTGTCAATTTAATGCAATGAGGGCTAAGATTAGAAAGAAAGAATTGAATTCTTTTGTGGTCATATTAGTTGTGTTCTTACACAATGTTTCCCTAACTGTCTAAAGTTGCCATATGCTTATTTGCCTCTTTATGGATATGAATTATCTTTGGCAAATCTTATGAAGCTTTGACATGAATGTTGATTAAAGTCTCCAATTTCTCTTTTAAGCCAATCCTTTTAATTCAATGCATTAACGGATGAGCTTAAGATCAGTTAGAAGCCTTTTGGTGCTAACATATGACATGTTCTACGTAGTACCAACTTAGAATTTCATCAACGCATGTAAAGTACGGTTTATGAAGTTCGCTCTTTTGTGAATGATATAAAAGATCGTATGTGCTTATAAGTTTTTTCCTCAGTTAAATAATTCTTGAATTATAATGAATGGCATCACCAACGTGACCTTTATTATATTCATAGAATTATTTAATAAAGATCTTGAGATGTTTATGTTTTGGACTTATTGGTTTTCAACTTGGTTTATTTAAAGTTGAATGTTACTTGAAATATGAATCTTTGGCATAATGTTTGGGGTTGCTTTCTTGGATAATGTATTTATGAGAATATATTATATATTTTCTTTGTCCATGGGTTCAGAGGTATGAGTAAATTTTTAAGTAAATTGGACAAAGGATTTGGGATTTATTTTGCCAACAAGTTTTAGTTTGCTAATGTCATAGTTGGATTTATTACCTATTGATATAAAAAAAATGTTTGCCTTAGTTAAATAATTTAATGGATTATTACAATTAGTGCCATCGAAGTGGCTATTGTTTTAATTTTTAAAATTATTCGATAAGGATTTTGGGATGTTTGTCTTCTAAAATTATTATCACAATTACTTGCCCAAAGAGGGTATTTATGTATACTATTTTTAGAAGGGTTAAGTGATTAGCATGGGACATTTATGGTCATGTAGTTTTTATTTCAATTAAATGATTTATTGAATTAGTATAATTGATACATCAAAGTGGCCATTATCATAATTCATAAATTTATTTAATAAGGATCCTGAAGTGTTTGTCTTTTAAAATTGTATTATATGGTTACCTACTCGAAGGTGATAATCATCTATATCAAATTTAAAAGGGTTGAGTGTGCAATGAGAAAAAAATTTGTGACCTCAACAAGGGTATATCTACTTGAAGTACATTGGTTATTTTAAAGTTGTCTCACTGTTTTACTTGAGTAGGAGGTTTAAACTATCCAAAAGACACTTTTCAGAAATATACTTTATCTCTCACATGAATATTGCTATTAGTTGTTCACATGTTTTATTGCATGAGTTGTTTGATTATATCTTAGTATATAATTGTTTTAAGGTTTGCAATATTTGTGTGAACAATTGTCATTTTATTATTGTTTTGTTTGGCAATATTGCTTTGAGATGGAAGGGTAGAATCGAGTATAGCAGTTGACTTGGTTAATCTTGTAGTTATTGTACTTCAAGTAAAGTTTCTAAAGTCCTATATTTATAGTTTAATATAGAAAAGGCCTATTTTAAAGGATAAATTAAAATGTTAAGAATATGTAGAAATTTGTCCTTTGGCCTTTTTTAAAATACCGTGGTGATTCTATCTACTAATCAAAATTTTTCTTAAATCCATTGATCAACAATTTTAAGAATACATAAGATCTAAAATTACAATTTCAATGAGAATTAATAGACAATGTTGTTTGTTAAATCATTGGGGAAGAACTTATTTTCTTGACCATGATAAAATATAGATTGTTACTGGTTTCTTAGTTGACTCATTTGACGGGTTCCCTTCCTTTCATTAATTTGAAGTTCATTGGTCCAACTCATAATTTTGATATTAAAATACTAAATGTCAATTTTATGATGATTCAAGTTTTATGAGTTCAAGTTGTATGAAAATTTAACATAAGTAATTTATTTCCCTTTTGTTTGATTTGAATCCTTCAATTGTTAGTTGGTATTTCATCTTACTTTTGGGATTTGGTAATAGGATATCTGTCATTGATTAATTTTCATTGATAGTGCATAAACAAACAAAAGTGAAATAAAGGGGAAGGAAAGTTAATTATATTAATTTTAAAGGTATAGATTTTCATGCAATAAATTAAGACTGTTCAATTGATGCTCACTTGTTTTGGACCCTATTACTTGCCTTATGGGGTACAAATGTTGTCACCTCTATCATAATTCTAGGATCAACTAGAATTTAAATAGTAGAAGATAATTGGGTAAAGTTTTATATTATGGTTTTGATGATAATATGAGCATTCAATGATATTCTTATGGGACCCATTTGCTTGATATCTAGTTTGCTATTTTTGAGTGTTATTGCTCAATAGTGTGATCAAGTGATCTCTTAAAATGCTCATAAAGATATAGTCAAATGAATTATAAATCATTTTATCTAAATCTCTCTAAAGTGGAACAAGATATATGTAGCCATATCTATCTTCTGAATGTACAATACTTTTGTCCCAAAATATTCTAGTGAGATTTAGATTTGGAGAAGATTAAGATTCAAGCATGTTATGTTTACAATTAACTAGTTGAAAATATCACAATTTTTTTTTTCAAAAGAAACTTAGACCTTATGTTATGTATGGTCTGTTTCTATAATTAAGATTTGGAAGTACCTTTATGGTGTTATAGTTTTTTTTTACTCTAGCATTTGAGATCATTCTTGTGAGGACCCGAAAATTTATTTTTTATCTGACCTATTTAATTAATTATTTATTTATTTTCTCTGAATAATTTATTTAAGTCATTTTAATTACATTTGCACCATATATTACCTCGTTTATAACCTTTAATTAACTTTTCTATCGCTCAATTGTGAAAAATGAGAAAACACGTTTTTCGAGGCAAACATTTGGACTAAGAGTAACGTAATCTTGGAAAATAAGAATGATCATTAGTAGCTTAAGAAAAGCTACTTGAGGGATTAGAAGTGAGTAATTGGGATTAAACTCAAAATGGAACAATATTGACCACAAATTCAAAGTTGAATTTTGTACCCAAAAACTAGTGGTTCTTATTCCTTCTTGCTTTCCCCAATTTATCCATCAAAAATCACAAGAAAACTCTCACCTTTCTCTCCCTCTCTCACCCGAACTTCAGCCCTCTTCTTCCTCTCAAATTTCAACTTCAATTCTTGCAAAGATTGGCCAAGAAAAGCTTGAGAAAACTTCCATTCCTTCACTTGAAACTTGAAGATTATCTTATCTTGAGGGAGCCGGCTTGAAGTTTGAAGAGAGGGGTTGTTTTGGGAGCTTAGACATCACAAACAAGGGTTTCTTCTTGAGCCATTAGAGGTACTTTGATTTCAACAAAAACCTTGTTCCTTGTTTCCATTTTAGGTAGTTTTAAACTTTGATAGTTCAATGTTGCTATTCTTGTTGAATTGGATGGTTTTGTGGGCTCTATGAATTCCCACCTTTCTTGTTGTTGGGCTACTATGATGTGTGTATGTGTGATGGATGAGTTGTGTGGGTTCTTGAAGGTTAGGAAGTTAGGAAGTTAGGAAGAAAGGAAGAAGGAAAATTGAGAGAGTTGAGGGGAGGTGCTGCCGGTTTTATTTCAGCATTTTCCTCCCCTGTTTGGCAGCAGTATTTCATGGGATTTTTGGTGGTTTTGGGAGTTGGAATGTTAGGCTTTAAGTTGGCATTTTCCTAGCCAAGAAACTCCCTCAATTGGTGTATTAGAATGTGCATGAAATGAGGTTCAAAAACCTGGAAATCTGCTTTCATTTCTGTCCAACTTGACCGTCCTGTTTTAGGGGTGGTTTTGGTCCGAAATTTTGCTATCAATTAACCTTCATTTGATCAAGAAATATTTTTAGAATCTTGGTTTTGAAAATGAAATGGAATGAGGGATGTTTTGGATGAACCAAAGGTTGAAACAAGAAATGATTTTCGTATGGCAGGATTGAACTCACGATTTTCAGTCAACTTTGGCTACATTGATCACTGCCTTTCCGTCTGATTTTTTGGCTAAATTTTGGTACAAATGTATTTAACATACTGAAGTTTATTCCTGAAAAATTTGGTGTTTTTCTGGTATCATTTCACTGCCCAAATGGTGTTCCAAAAATGACACTTCAAACCTGGAAAACCAAGCTGTCAGGCAGCTTACTGACCCAACTTTAAGTGGCTATAATTTCGTGCTCGGAAGTCAAAATTGAGCGCTGTTGGTGGCGTTAGAAACTAGACTTCAAGGACTTTCCAACGGTATATGGCTTGCATGCTAACTCATTTTCTATCAATCCCAGAAAATCAGCAAAAATGGCTATTTTTCAAGACTGATTTGCCTATTGTTGTTCGTCGCAACTTCTTGTGTCGTACTTTTGCTCACTTTACAAAATGAATCTTGGAGCGAGCCCTTCTAATGAATTGTAGTACTCTGAGTCTATTTTCCATAGCCGTAGACCTTGCCTAATTTCGATGAGTGTAACCTAAGATATGGACTAAACAAGGAACTGTGGCAGTTTGGCCTTAGATGATTTTAAGTAGTTTAAGTTAAGTGTTGAGTTTTAGTTGTTTGGCCAGTGTGTGATAGTTAAACTTTGGCTCAGGTGACCCAGACTTCGTCGAGGGTGACCCGACTACCGAAGTTTGATTTTCTTGCTTGCTTGTCTGTTTCACCGACTCACGGTGAGTGTTCCAACTTCTTTTCAAATGAAAATCTTGCTATTGTTTGCAAAGAATTGATTTGTTGAAATGAATTTGGATTATTTGAAAGACTTGAATTTCATAAGAAATATTCTTGATCTGTTTTATGATTTGAACTACCATGTGAGTATTTTCTCCTTTTCGTGTGATATTGGGAATTTAAAAGAATAGTGTGCTATCTAGTGAATTATTGTGACGTCGTTGGGCGAAGTCCCTCGACTAGTCTACTTCGTTGGGCGAAGTCCCTCGAGTAGTTTCAGTGAATTATTTTGACGTCATTGGGCGAAGTGCCTCGACCAGTCTACTTCGTTGGGCGAAGTCCCTCGAGTAGTTTCAATGAATTATTGTGACGTTGTTGGGCGAAATCACTCGACTAGTCTATTTCGTTGGGTGAAGTCCCTCGAGTAGTTTCAGTGAATTATTGTGACGTCGTTGGGCGAAATCTCTCGACTAGTCTACTTTGTTGGGCAATGCCCCTCGAGTAGTTTACCTGGTATATCCAAGTAATATCCATTTACATGTTTATCTACTTGTTTTAAATTGTAAACTTGAAGTATGATTTGAACTGTTCAACGTGAATTGAAAGTCTTTTGGAACTCTCTGGGCTTTTAACTCATTCTTTTAAATTTGTTTTCTTTAACAGGGATTGAGAACCCGAGTGGAGATATGATTAGTTAGGGTTGGAACTTATCTTTTGAATTTCGCCTTGAAATGTTGGATTTGATATTTTGGTTTTGTAAGATGAAATTGTGGTTGTACCTTAAGTATATTGGACTATAATTTGAGAAGTTGGGTTGTAAGTTGAATTTAGTAATGTTATTAGTTGTGGTTGATTTGGAATGGTTATTTACGTTTACTTTCGAAGTGTTATTAGTTATTCGAGCGAGTGAGTCTTGGCGAGAGTTGGGCAGGCGGTCCGCCGAACCCTTTGGTTCGCCTTAGGGGAAGGTGGGGTCGTCACAATTCTCATGGCCTGTGGGAGCAACTTTAACTTTGCTCGTGTTCTATGTTTTTAGTTAAGTAGCTGAAATTTAAGTTTTATGCAATTAAGAGATATTATTCCAAGAATTTTGGGGTAAAAGATCTTGGGGAAGTAGCATACTTTTGATATGGTGAAAATAAAGAATGATTGGGACTCAAGTATTACATTGATTATACACTTAAAATCAAATGTGAAACTACATATCAATTTATCTCAAATGGCTAAAGATAATAAATTGGGGTTAAAAGTGATATAGTGATCTTGGTATCGGTTTCTTGTATAAGATCTGATATTACTTACATAATAATTGTGTGGGTGGATAATTTTTGCAAATATTAGTCTATGCTTTATGTATTTGCTAATGAAGTAATAAGGCTTTAAAAAACTAAAGGTCACTTTTTTTCTTGGAGCATTTAAAAATCTTAAGTGCAGTTTAGACATATACTACAGATACTAGTTTTATGACAACTAAGTTATTCAAAATCCTCTAGAGGGGATGTTGTATTTATCTTAACTTAATGCTCGAAGGGCTCAAGTTGAGCAAGTTTATTTTAAGGGTTTAAGTTTCCTCATTCCATCTCTAGATCAGGTTAGATGTTTCTGTTGTTGTGTTCATAATAATGAGCACAATTTTTGAATTGCATGATATGGATGATTTTACAGTTTTAAAGTAAGGGAATGGATTGAATTTATTATAATGATAAATGTTCAGTAATTATTGATCAAGATGCTTACACCATAAAAGTTTGACCAGTATGTTGAATACATGGTGTGTTTTATTCGTTGTGTTTGGTCAGTGGGAGTTATAAATAATTCATAACACTCATACATACAGTTTATAGTTATTGAAGTTGATAAAGTGTTCATTGCCTGATTCATGCAATTAATAATATGATCTACTCATATATGTGCACATTTAAGGATTATACTACATACATGAGCTCATATAAATATTGTGATAGCCCACCTCCCCCTAGGGCGAACCAAAGGGGTCGGCGGACCGCCAACCCATCTCTCGCCAGGAGTCACTCACTCGAACGACCAATAACCCTTCGAAAGTGAACGTAATTAACCATTTCAATCCAAACCACAAATAATAACTTTACTAAATTCAACTTACAACTCAAACTCTCAAATTACCATAAACCATCAAATTCATCTGTTAATTTCAATCTTATACAAAGCGAGGCAATCCTACAAAAATACTAGCTTTCTCGATTCACGTGCCACACCTCGAAACCTGTTAAGGAAAACAAATTGGGGTGAGCTAACGCTCAGTGAGGCCAAGAGAAACATGCATATGCAGGATCAAGAAATATACACTTTTATTAAACAAGACAAGTAACCAAAATTTCGAACAAAAAATGCAAATAAAGAATTTAATCACACATTAAATAAAGGATACAGGGGCTCTCAGGAGCCATGTTCCACGAGTCTTGATCACATTCCAAATAGTTGACACTCCGTCAACTTTCTTAATAACCATGTAGAACTCCACTTGTCAACCATCTCCGTCCACCGTTTCACCCCCCAACCGGGCCCGCTCGTCAAAACAGGAAATTTGGTAATACTCGAGTATACCCAGGTAAATAGTCGGTGAGCGCACTCCAACCGACGGAAATATGTACAGTCTCATGATTTACCAACCCCTCGGCCAAGCCCTTGTCGGCCCAAGGTGAAAGGTTTACCAATGAGGTTTTGGGCGTCCCCAACAGGCTTAAATAGTAAGTAAGATGATGAGACAACGCTCAATCATCAAACAAGTACAAGTACAGTTCAGGCAAGTCATTTCAAATACAACAATTACAAGCAAGCAAGTCAGGTCAAGTAAGAGAGGTCGGACGAGATAAAGTACACGTCTGCCTCGACAAGTTTAATAATACGATCAATTTAAACATGTAACAGGTCAAGCAAGTCAACAAATCATGCACTTGACACTCACCAAATAACCGAGAGTAAGCGAGAAAATTCAGGAGGTCATACAAGCGTCTCGGTGTCCACGTGATCACTTGAGATATGAAAATCCATTTTCAACCATGAAACGACACAACGTACATATACTCAATGCTAAAACTCTCGAGAAACATTTATAAACATTTAAAATAGAAAAAGGAGCACATGCATCGGCATTAAACAAAAAACGAACGAGAACGAAACGAAAACGGAAAACACACACTAAAAGGTGTAAAAGACAGTTTTGACACCTTGTACGCCGTTACCCATAACTCAGGCTAAAAGTACCGGATTAGGGTGCACGAGGTGCCGTTTCGAAACTAAGAGAACAAGCTACAACTTTCATGAAGACCATTTCTGCCCAGATTCACTCTTTCTAGGTCAAAAGTACAAAAACAGTTTCGGAAATTTCAGTGTCAGAATTTCGGACAGGCCTGATTCAAATGACCATAACTCAACGCTCACAAATCCAAATCAAGAAATTCCAAAGCCATGAGAAATCTAACATACAAGGATACAATTCTGAAGAAGACATCAAAAGCAAAAACATTCATCTATCCGGTCAAAATGACCCATTACAGTAGCAAAATACGATTCCTGACAGAAACAGGGCATCAGGGGTAATTTAGTCATTTTACATGCTACAGTGCTCAGATTCATCTTAAAATTTACAGGTAGAATCCTCACTCAATTATATACAACTTTCATGCTTTAGGCTAAGGCTAATTCAGCTCCCAACATCCTCGAATATACCAAGCAATTTCGGACAGAAAATGGACAGAAATTCTTGGCTGAAATTTTGAGAAGCAAAACACCAAATCCAAGCCATCTAATCATCCTCTAGGACACACGTGAGCATGAATTCAACTTCCAATCATCAATTCCCAACATTAAGTCTTGCAACTAATGAAACCCTACCCTAACTCTTGGCCAAGGTTCAAGACAAGCAAACAATAAAACCAATCCATGGAATCATCTCACAAGCCAAGGATAAGTATGAATCAAGCCAACAAAACCACCAAATCCAACAATTACACATTATCATCAAAATTCCAGCTTATATACAAAGGGAAAAATACCTTCTTGGCTTATGTTCTTGATGAAATTGCAAGCCCAAGATAGTCCACTTAACCTCCTAACTCAAGCTTCAAGATTGGATGGTTGAAAGTTGCAAGAATCCCCAAGCTTTTCTTCTTTTTTCCTCTCTTTTTCTCTCTTCTTTTCCTTCTCTTTTTTTTCACGTTTTCCTTCTCCTTTTTTTTCCTTGTTTGGCCGGTTCATGTAAGCTATAAAACAACTAAAAGATAACATCAAATAGATATTTTCTTGCTTAGTCAAAATTGGTCAAAATTCTCATGCAATTCAACCTAACAACTTAGGTCATTTTCCACTCTTGCCCACATGATTTCTTTTCCTATCAAATTAGTCCATAAGTACTCAATTTAACCTAGCCTATCAAAGCTTAATCACACTTACTTAGGCCACTAATCACCCAATTACCCTAATAACTCTCGTGCGCGTACAAATTCACACTGAAAATTCATGAAATAGCAAACATTGATTTGTACATATAATTAGGGTTTTGAGAAAATATATTAGGGTTGGTACTTTTAGGGTGTAAACAAATTAAGGTTTTATCGAAATTTAGGGTTTTCGTAGCAAACGAGGGTTTAAATTTCAAATTAGGGTTTTTAGACTTGTAAAACAAAATAGTTAAAACAAAACACTTTAAGAAGTAAAACAACCATATGAACACCTTGGCAAATAATAATTACTATAATTAGCATTATTTAATATTTTCCAAAAACTTGGGAAAAATCGGGGCCTCACAAATATTCAGTGAAAATTGTATAGTAATTGCTTCATTCATGAAGTGGTTTAGGGTTAGAAGCGGTTAAGTGGACAAACGTCTTGCACATGTTTCCTTTATGAAGTCGTGCATTTGTTTCCTTTGTGAAGTGGCTTCAATTTAGAAGCACTAAAGGGAACTCAAGTCCTGTACAGAATCAGTTTAAGACTATGCAGTGGACTGAATATGGTTTGTGAGGGCTCTAAAATTTTATTCTTTTTCAATAAATAAATAATAATAATAGCAATAATTATTTTACTTGTTTTGTATTAAATTATTGGTACTTATATTTATTAAATAGTCATTTTTTTATGTTTTAGTAGATCTTTTAAATTACTTTGTCTAGTTTCCTATCGGCTAGTGTTGTGTGACTATTTTAGAGGAAACTTGGAATAGATGATAAAATAATGTTAGTTGGAGGAAATCTAGTAAGAGATAATTAATGATGTGTGGGATGAACTTTAAAGAGACTAGAGAGAGTTTTGGTGCAAAAAGAGATAAAGTTGTGGATAAGATAATATTTCCTTAGATTATGAACCAATAGGAGCGTGACAAGTGGCAACCCCATTACCACTCCTTTTTCTTGCAAGACTACAACTAAACTATACCACAAAACTCTCTCATTTCTCCAAGCTCTTTCTCACTCTATGTTCTCTCTCTTTTCTTCCACTTTTTCTTCCTCTCTTCTCTCTCTCTCTTGGCCGACCACTTCAAGGAAGAATAGGAAGGGATTCAACCCAATCTTCCCCACTTTAAGGCACATATTGGAGCAACTTCAAGCTTGGTGTAGGAGGTTGGAAGGTGGAAGATTTCAAAGGTTCTTGAACTTGATCTTGTGGTTGTGTAGCTTGGAAGAGAGGTAAGATTCTTCCTAGTGATTCTTGTACTTATTTTGGTTAGATCTAAGTAGATCTAGGAAGTTTTGGCAATAATCATTGGTTGGATGTGTTAAAAATCCAACCTTTAGGTAGCGGACTTGAGGAGGCCTTTTAGGTAGATGCCTTGAGGAATTTATTGCATTTTATGATTGTAATTATGGGCAAAAGTTATCATTTCAGCCATGGAAATGATAGATCTACTTGATTTACATTTGATCTGTGGTGGGTTTAGTAATTTACTTGAAGAAATAGCACTAGATGTTCTAGTGGCTAAACTACTAGCATAGATCTTGATTTGTTGGTTAGATCTTGTTGGAAATTGGCTATTTGTACCATAGGGCTAATGATTGATGAAGCCCTTATGGATTTGAGTGAGATTATGTTGAATTAATGGTTGATTTTTTTAGAAAATCTTGAGGAAAAATATGCTAGGCTGGCTGAATGGAAGCTGGAAATTTGCAGCCTTGATTTTTGAAAATTTGTGATGTTTCTTGGTAAGATTTTGCTCAAATAACTTTGTATTATGTTCAACCATGAGTGTATGTCAATTTGGGGTCAAAATCTTAAATTTTGGATGGTTAAAAGTGGAGTTTTTCATTAAATTTTGAATAAAACTACTGTTTGGGTAGATTTGGGTATCCAAAATTGTTGTGACTGTTTTCTCGATTTTTGTGCCTCAAATTTTGGTGAAAACTATACTAGATATATGTTAATATCTTGATTTGAGTATGTGTGTTAAGTTTGAGCATAAATGGGTGAGTTTTGAGGTGAAAACCTCACCTTAATTATTTTCGTTAACCTAAAAGTGAGAAGTTGCGTGCACATAATATTTATTTGGGATATTGGGTTTTTCAAACGACGTGTCGATTTTAAATGGGATCTTTTATGTTATTTTCCTACTCAAGATGATTACTTTTCACTTGAGCAAAGTTTGAAGAAATTTTTGAGAATTTTTGGATTGAACTAGTAGCTAGACTTACCTTGGTTTAGTTTCACGAATTGCTAAAGCGAAACTTATTATTTTACTTTACTTGTTTATAGGAGGTGTTGGTGACTTTGAAAGCGATCCTAATGTGGATAGTGAGTTTTGATAAATTGGTGAGTTTCCATGCATGTTACTTGACTTGAATTTGCAAATGTGACATGAGATTGTGATTTGTTTATGTGAACTTGAAATTGTGATTTGACAAGAATTATGTTTAGGTTAAGTGACATGACTTGTAAACTTGACTTGATGATCCTTCAAATGGGGGTAGTGTATACTTTATCGCACTCTCTTCTATTTGAATGGTGACACACCATGAACGTGTCGTGTCGTGACTAGATGTGCATGTTAATTTCAGGAATTCTTGAGACCTATCGGTAAGTCGATCGACTCGAGTCGTTGGCTAGGTCTAGGTTGAGGAGACTTGACGAACCATAGGGTTACATGACGTGACGTGTGCTCTGGATTTGGCAGATGGACTTGTCCCTTTGGAGAGCAATACATAATTTACGTGTTTGCTGAACGGCCAGAAGGGTTTTGGTAGGAGAAAGGAGAAAGTGAAGTTCTACATGGATATTATATGTGAAAATTAACGGAGTGTCAACTACGTGAAATGTGCTCAAGCCTCGTGGAAATTAGCTCCTGAGAGCTACATGTATCCTTCAATTGTATTGTTATTCGCTTTCCTTATTTGCCTTTAAATGTGAATTTGAAGTGAAATTCTCAAATGTTCTATGTGAATTGCATGTCTTTTTGGAACTCACTGGGCATTAACTCATTCTTTTAAATTTGTTTTCCTTAACAAGGATTGAGAACCCAAGTGAAGGTACAACTAGCTAGGGTTGGATCTTATCTTTTGTATTTTGCCTTAGACATTGAATTTTGTATTTGGAATTTGTAAGATTAACTTCCAGTTGTACTTCAAGTACGTTGGGTTGTATTTTATTAGTTGGGTCGTAAATTGAATCAAGTTACGTTTATTAAGTTGTAGTTTGATTGGGAATTATTGTCTAAGTTTACTTTAGTTTCCAAAGAAGAGTTATTAGTCATTTGAATGAGTGAGTCCTGGCGAGAGTTGAGCAAGCAACCCGCCGAACCTTTTGGTTCGCCCTAGGGAGAGGTGGGGCTGTCATATAGGTTGACTTGATTATACTTACTCTTGGATCATACGAGTCAAACCACACTACACTTTATTGCATTGTAAAATTTGTGTCGATGAAGTATTAGTATTTATAATTATGGAAGTTCTACATTAATAAATGATGTAAAGGCTTGTATAGTTCGACACAAATACTCTAATTGGACAATTCTGGACTGAGATATTTTCTTATAGTGGCCATTAAAGTCATGTTTAACCTGAAAGTCATTTTCTAAAAACTATTATGAAATTAATATTTCAAATGCTTTCAAACTCAAGTTTAAAATAATCAGTATTGCCGAAGTGGGAGAATGTTAGAATTATTTTCTAGTTTGGCCTTCTACTGATTAATTTTATTTACTCAAAATGCGTTAAATGAAGACTAGCAAAACCCACTACAGTATAATCTACCATATTTGGGGTCTAGGTTTGTCTCAATCATTCATTTGGTATGATATGCAAGGTGTAGGGTTTGTTATTCAGATTAGGGTTATCTTAATGGGAGGTCTCACTGTAATATAAAAGGATAGGTGATGCAATCCTCTCTAGCCGTTTCTCTAGCCGTTTAGCCTCTTTAATTTTTTTGAATTTTTTGTTTGCAAATTTTATTTATTCGGCCAGCTTGTCAAGAGATAAGGCCGAACCTCCTATTCTTGTTTAGATAGGACTTTGAGTCCTTTAGTAATTTCTAATTAGTTTAGGTCTAGTTCTTTTGTTAGTTTCCTAATTGAACTAAGGGAACTAGGTGTCGTTACTTTATTTGTGTCCAAGTAGAATTAGGGTTGCTTTGTAAAGGCTATAAATAGCCTTCTTTTCATTGTCTAATGGTAGACAAATTATTCCAGAAATTATTGAGAGTTTTCTCTTGATTCTTGCGAGAACAATCTTTGAGTGCCTTAGACGACTTCTAGGTGTTCAAAAAAGACTTTATCAATCAAGAATGCGTTGATTGTGGTGTCTCTATCGTCAACCTTGGTCTCGATTCGCCCTTGATCAAATTGATTTTCCGCTACCAAACCGTGGTGAAATTGTCTATATCCTGTGAGCTTGTCGTGTTACGGGTTTCGTCTGAAATAGGGCGAAGGATCGTATCTGTTGGTATCAGAGCTAGTTGACGTATACCAGATTATATCCTCCTTTGTCGTTCGTTTCTTGAGTTGTTCTTGAGTCTTGTTTTAATTTGTTCTTGAACTGTCCGTGTTCCTTGTTCTTGTTCAAGTCATTGTTCCTGATTCGTTGCATTGTTTTGGTCTGTCCGAAGCTTTCTTTATTGTTAAGTTGTCAAATTGTTAATTTCTGTCACGTGTCTTGCAATCTACAATTCTGTCTGTGTTCTTTTGTCTTGTCAAGTCTTGTTTTGTTTATTTTGCTTCGTTTCTGGTTTGCCTTGTGTCGTCCCTGGCTGTCTTGTTTTTGCGTCTATTGTGTCTTGTTCCATTGCTGTTTCTTTTGTGTTGTTTCTGGTCACGTAGTGTCTGTCCGTATCAGTAGTTCTTGATTGAGTCATGTGTCTATTGAAGTTCAATCCGGAATCTGTTATTACGCATCTTGTGTTGCTGATTTAAAAAAAAAAAAAGAAAGAAAGGAGAGGAGAGAATCTTGCTGTTCGTAATCTACTCTTTTGTTCATTATTGCTGCCAAGTATTGTCTTGTCGTCCATAGTGTTATCTCCATTGAATGGTAGTAGTTGGGTTGGTAGAGTGTTAATCAGTTATCATACTTCTTAAGCCCCTACACTTGAACCGTGAACGAATCATTGGGGTAGATCAGCCTTGAAACCATCGGGATACCAAAAACAGATTCTTAAACCTGGAAGTTGCTGAGAATATCCTAGCCCAAACCTTTGCTATATTTTTCCGTTTAAAAAAAAATGAAATAGCAAGCGAATCCTGATCCTATCAGCTTTGGGTGTGGTGTGACCGTGGCTAAAACCAAAACAAGAAACGACAACAAGTATAAGAAGCCCAAAACAGCCATTGTTATTGTTGTTCTTGTTTGTTAAAAAAAACCCGAACCTGTTCTTACGTTCTATTTCTGGTGGGAAAGTGAAATGTTGGGAAAGTCCGAAGCTTGAATCTCAGTTGTGATAGGAAGAGGGAGTTGCCAAATTAGCAGCCAAGTCTTAACTAATCCTAGTCCAGCTAGGATCATCAAAATCCGAAACCTGTCCAGCGTTATTCCAGCGACTTTTTCTTCAAATTTTTCATGTGTTTTGCATATGATTCTGTCCAGTCCAGTCCGTAATTCAGCCGAGTCAGTACTAGTAAATTATCTTGATTAATTTATCCTTATTTCATCAAGCATTGTCCCGACAAACAAAAATTCCAGCAAAGAGAGTCAGTTCGAGTTCTTCGTCCTTCGTGACTAATTGCGCTATTTTCCTCATCTTAGTATTTCATCTTGTTATATTCTGCCTTGCTGTTATTATTCTATCTTCGTGGGGCCATTACGTGTTTTATTTTGGTATTCAAAATTCTAGTTTCCTAGTTGTCAAGTTAGGGTCTTCATCGTGTTCCTTTTTTTGTGTCTTGCTCTTAATATTCTTTTGAAGTACTCAACTGCGTGCATTGGTTGGTAAAGTTGATTTGTGCACCGCGGATAACTCTAACGCTCTCAAAGTGAGTGATTGCAAAACCAAAGAGAACTTGTGAGATCATTTGAGTGATACATGAGTGTGAGTGTAAACATGTGAGGGAGTGTGTGAGGATTCCTATCTACTTGTTTGCTTTACTAACTTTTTTTGCAGGGAAATTCAAGCATGTCTCATGAGGAGGAAACCCCACGTCAAGAGGAGAACCCACCTCCTAGTTCTACCCTCCGGATTGAGGCGATGATAAGTGGGCTATCCAGGAAGATAAGCCTGCAAATGGAGGAGTTACATGGGCAAATGGACCAAATAGAACACTCCTAAAGTACCTCCAAGGAGAAGCGACCTAAACAACCCACTCTTGAGTATGATGAATCCCACGGTGAAAATGAGGAGTTTGGTCTAGTCTCAAGGTTTACTCGGGGCAACCCTAACCAAGGAGATGACACCATCAAAGGAGTCAAGCTCAAGATCCCAGCCTCCTAAGGAGAGTCCAACCCTGAAGCTTATTTAGAATAGGAAGGTAAAATAGAGATGGTATTCGACTGCCATTCTTACACTGAGGAACAAAAGGTCAAGTTTAGCCACAGTTGAGTTCACTGACCACGCCTTAGTATGGTGGGATTAGCTGAGAACAAGTCGACGAAGGAATGATAAACGTGCTATCTCATCATGGGCCGAGCTTAAGGGAATCATGAGGCGTCGATTCATCCCGAGCTACTATCATAAGGAGCTACACCACTGTCTCTAAACTCTCGCTCAAGGTTCTAAGAGCGTTGAGGATTTTTACAAGGAATTGGAGATGCTCCTTATGCGGTTAGACTTGCAAGAAGACCTTGAAACTACTATGGCTCGATTTTTAAATGGTCTTAAACCTGAGATTGCTGAAGTGATTGAGCTGCAACACTACCTTGACATCCATGATATGCTAGACAAGGCTATCAAGGTAGAGCGACGGCTCAACTGGAGGGGTACCACATGACCGTCCTCTTGTGCAAATTGGAGGTCTAATCCATTACCTAAGGAAGAGGACAAGTCGGCTGCACCTACTCCATCACAAAGGCCGAGAGTTGATACACCACAGTCCACCGTTCGAGGGCAACGTCCTAAGGGTATGTCACCATCATCAAGTGAGCCTTCAAGCAATCGTAGCCGGGACCGTAAGTGCTTCAAATGCCAAGGGTATGGACATATTCAATCACAATGTCCTAACCAACACATTATGATCATTAAGAGCACTGGAGAGGTGGAATCTGAAGATGAAACCGAGTATGAAGGGATGCCGCCATTAGTGGAAGAAAGTGGATCAGATGAAGAAATTGCCCCCATCGATGCACCAATTGGTTGTTTAGTTGCAAGAAGAGCCTTAACCATGCGCGCCAGTGAAGAAGAGACCCAACGGGAAAACATCTTCTATACCCATTGTGAAGTCAAGGATAAGATTTGTAGTGTTATTATTGATGGAGGTAGTTGCACAAATGTGGCGAGTCTACTTATGGTGGAGACATTGGCTCTTCCTACACTTCGTCATCCTCAGCCTTACAAGCTTAATATCTAATGAAGGCAATCTTAGAGTGTACAAGCAAGTTCAAGTGCCTCTACGTATAGGAAATTATGAGGACAAGATCTTGTGTGACGTGGCTCCAATGCAAGCTACTCACATTATTTTGGGACGTCCGTGGCAATTTGATAGAAGCATTGCATTGGATGGACGTGCCAACAAGTACACTTTCCTTCATCACGGGAAGAAGATTACTCTAGCCTCTTTATTACCAAGTCAAGTTTGTAAAGATGTTGCCAAGTTACAAAAGGAGTATGAGGAGGCCCTTTCAAGCAAAAAGACAAAGTTAGTGGGTGCAACAAAGCCCAATCTACTCATACGTGCCCTACCATGTCCTCATGCAACGGACATTTCTCCTTTTCCAAGGATTTCTTATCCTTCCTTCATTCCTTGTCCCGCATTCTTGCTAGTTAGGACCACTAGCTTAAGCTTTGAATTTCTAATTTATTGTGCGGATAGAGAGGTTGTTCAACAATTCCTCCAAACGGTCCCTATGGATGCTTTGCTACACTATCAAGTTTCTTCCTTGTTGCCAAGCATCGTGAGAGTTGTTGCTTTGATGCCGTCATTCGAGAAAATAGAGCCTGGTTACTTCTTTCCTGCAATTGAGGCACTTCCAATGCCGACGGTGACTCACGCTATGACGACCCCACTTCTTCCTAGGGCATACCCTAGGTATCCGTGAAGCGCCTGCCCAACTCTCGCCAGGACTCACTCACTAGAATAACTAATAATACTTCAAAAGTGAACATACATACCCATTCCAGTACATGTCACAAATAATACATTACTAAATTCAACTTACAACTCGATTCTCAAATTATGGTTCAATATATTTAAGGTACAACCACCATTCCATCTTACAAACCCAAATACATCAAGAGTCCATCCATCCCTGATTACAAATGATACAAGAAGTAATCCAACCCATCACGCTAAGATAGATCATACCTCATACTTTCCTTCGCCACGAACCCTGTGGGGGGAAAATAAAACATTTTTGGGGTAAGCTAAAAACTCAGTGAATGTCCAGTAAAACCAAGAAATTCATGGACCTTTTGTAAAGCATTTGAGTCTTTAAACAATCATTTCAGAAACACTTAATTTAGCAATCAACATACAGTAAGCAATAATTCAGTAAGCATATAATTCAAGTATTGAAAGGATACGGTGTCCTCCCATGGCATTGCGGTCCGTCTTGTCGGTGCCACCCTCCTACTCCACCTTATAACACCCAGTGGTAATACTCGAGTATACCGTACAGTGCCCTAAGTACCGACCTACCCGACCGAGTCCGGCTTCTAACTCGGCCGATAACGAAGGGGAGGTCTTGTTCAGCCAATGTGATAAAATACATATGGCTTACAGTCATGCGCAAGTAATATACAAACAATGGAAGAAGTAAACAATTGAACAGTTAATATCAGCGGTTAGGTCGAGTGATAAAGTACACACTCGCCTTTAGAAACAAGTATTTCACACTTATGAAATCAAGTAATGTCAAGTATTAATCACATAGACATGTAATTCACATAAGCATGTAATTCACATAACATACAAGGGATATTCACAAACTCATTTCTTTGCACATATGAGTTGAGTAAATCGCTTCTTGACCGCTTATTTTCACATAGTAATAAAATATTTGACTTAAAACGGATTTGAATATTCATAAACTCTTCATAAATGGTTTCACCTGTAAAAGCATTTTACTTGGAAATAGTGATACATCACTTCATTATAATTACAAGCAAATCGTTTCACCAAAACGTTCATTTGCAAACTGTTAATTGTGATCCCGAATTTTGATAATTACAAAACAATTGAAGAAAATTGGTCTAATGTTTTCTAGTGAGATTCTTGACGTAATGTGATATCGAGGCGTGAAACCTGAAGAAACCGCCGACGTTTGGACGGACGATACCTTGTATCGGACGTCCGATAAAACTCAAACCTTCCTATCGGACGCCAACTCGACGATCGGACGTCCGATAGAGGGATCTATCGGACACCTCTTTCGACGCATAACATCTACATCGGACGTCCAAGATATCCAAGAAATTTGATGAGCTTATCGGACGCCGGACGCAAGCTTCGACGCGAAAGACATGTATCGCCGTCCGATCGATTCCATGAAAATTTTCTCGAGCCTACCGCCACCGCCGGACGCAAAGCTATCGGACGCAGAATTATTCATCGCCCGTCCGATAAGACTCAAACTTGCCTATCGGACGCCAGCATCGGACGCAACAAAGTGTCGGACGTCCGATAGCTCCAACGGCTAGTTGACATTTCAACTTGTACTATCCGTTGACCTCGTTTTCTAGGCACTTTTTTGTCTCCTATAAATACAAGAACTGTCTAAATATCAAATACAACTGTACACTTGGATAACAAGTTCTTAAGAGTGATTTTAGCTAGAAAATACTCATTTTGAGTAAGAATTGTTAGTCTTGTAGTGTGAGTTCATTGAGAAGCTTTTCAATTGTGAGTGAATTCATCAATTGTGTAGCTGTGTGAGGGTTTTCAGAAAGAGTGTAAAACTTCCTAGCTTGACTAAGTGGAGCTTGGGGCAAGGAGGAAGTGATCCTTCTATTGTACACAAGTGTGATTGAATTTCACCAAATTGAAGAAGGCTGTTTTGAGGAATTCTCTTTAAGCTCAAGTGGAGACTTGAAGAAGTTTGGTTTGCTATCTTTCATTACTTGTTTTATCTTACGTATCATATTCATTGTTTGAAATTTCATCCATATTTATCAATCTTGACTTGTCTATCTACTTCATAAATCATTTGTTCAAGAGCTTGTGATTAAAATCAGAAAAAGAGGTAATACTTGGCTGATTGTTAATCAACCTAATTCACCCCCCCTCTTAGGTTGTACTTGGGCCTTACAATTGGTATCAGAGCTTGGTCTCTAAAATCAAGCTTAACCGCTTAGAGTAAAGATGACAACCAACAATGCCATGTTCGTGAAGGTCAATCAATCACTAGACCACCAATGTTTAATGGATCAAACTATGTAAGTCGGAAAGAACGTATGGTTATTTTCTTGCAATCTATTGACATTGATTTATGGTTTATTGTTAGTGAAGGTCCTTACACTGCCATTATAAATGATCCCATCACTCATGTTCCTAGATTAAAAACTAGAGATGAGTTGAATCGAGAGGATAGAGCTAATCTCACATCAAATGCAAAAGCCATGAATGTTCTTTATAGTGCACTAGATTCAATGAATCCATTAGAGTAAAAGGGTGTAAATCACAAAGAAATTTGGGATAAACTAAGAGAAATTCATGAAGGTAGTGAGGATGTAAGAGAGCAAAAGAAATCCATTCTTGTTACTAAATATGAATCATTCAAAATGGAACCTCATGAAAACATTGATAAGATGTAAAATCTGTAGATTCAATGACCTTATTAAAGACCTAGAAGTTTTGGAAAAGGAATACACTCTTGGTGAAAAGAATAGGAAAATTTTGAATGCTTTACCTAAAGAATGGGAGAACAAAGTAACTGCAATTGAGGAAGCCAAGGACTTAAACTCTATGTCTATTGAGTCTCTCATTAACTCTCTAACATCTTATGAATTAAAGCTCAAAAGCAAAGTACAAGATGAAGAGGAAGCAAGAGTCAAACGAAGCATTGCTCTAAAGGCTGCTCAAGATGAGGATGACTTGGCTTCACAAGATGAAGAAGATGGTGATTGTGATGATAGTGATCTTGCACTCATCACAAAAAGCTTCAAAAGAATACTCAACAAAAGAAGATTCAGAAAAGGAGGACCAAGCAATCAAAACAACAATCAACTCAATACAAAATACAAAGCAAGATATGATGCAAACAAGAAACAAGGAGACAAGTGCTTCGAATGTGGGCAGCTCGGGCATTATGCGGTGGACTGTCCAATGAAGAAGAAGAAAGATATGAAGAATGAAAGAAAACCAAGTTTAACAACTTTCAAATTACTTGGAATGAATGCAACTCGAAGGAGAGATTGAAGAAGAAGAAGAAATAGCTCAAATTGCCTTTATGGCAATTGGTGATAATGAGGTAACTTCTCATCCACAATACAATAGTGATGATGATGATGATGATTTAGAGTCATTTGTTGCAAAACTGCATGAAAGCTTGAAAGAGTCCTATTCTAGAAACAAGGAACTAAAACAAAAATTACTTTTCTTTTGCAAGATAATGCAAACTTGTTTCAAGATAATAAGAAGTTGAAATATGACAATGATTGCTTACTAAAACTGAAATGGAATTGCAGATGAACTTGATAGAAAAACAAGCCTTTGTGAAATGCTCAAAGAAAGACAAAATGACTTGAAAAGGAGAATGGATAATCTTGACGGATGCTTCAAAACAAGAAACAAAGTAGTTTCACAAGGAAGGTGTTTAACCCCTATGAAAAGAAAATTATATTTAATGCAAATGAATTTACAATTCATAGAAAAGTGGAGTTAGATTCATTAAATCTGTTCATGTAAACGATTCTACCATTATGTGTGATTTTGCTGCCAAGTAGGTCACTTGAAGCATGAGTGCTATGTGAAAAGAAACATGAGAAAAGGAATGAGATGTATGTGGTTAGTCAAACATTGACTCTAACCATCAAGGACCCAAAAATTAAAAGGGGTACCAAACTTTCTATTTCTTGTAGGTAAAATTGAAAAGGATATGAAGAAATCAAAATGGTTCATTGATAGTGGATGCTCAAGACACATGACCGGCATTCTTCACAATTCATCAAGCTCAAATCAAAGTCAAGTGGAAAAGTGACTTTGGAGACTACATGAAAGCTAAAACAATTGGAGTAGGTGATGGGTAAGAATGGTGAAACATTTGTGCATAATGTTCTTTTAGTGGATAATCTAAGTTATAATTTGCTTAGTGTTAGTCAACTTTGTGATAGAGATCTATTTGTTTTATTCAAAAAACATGAATGTTTGGTTCTTGACTCAAAATTTAACATTGTTTTCAAAGGAAGTAGATACAATGACATCTATGTTGTGATTCTTGAAAAATTGACTCTTCTAGTTTTAAATGCCTTAAAATCTCAAATGAAGATCCTTGGTTGTGGTATAGAAGACTTTGTCATTTTAACATGGATGTGATAAATGAAATCTCAAAAGGGAGCTTGTTAGAGGACTTCCTAAAATTAAGTTTGAAAAGGATAAGATTTGTGATGCATGTCAATTTGGAAAACAAACCAAAACATCTTTTAAACCTAAGAAAATCATTTCTACATCTAAGCCATTGGAACTCTTACATCTTGATCTATTCGGTCCTACACCTATTGCTAGTCTAGGTGGTAGAAGATTTTGTTTCGTATTGTTGATGATTACCTAGATATACATGGACTATTTTTCTTACTCATAAAGATGATGCCTTTAAAAGTTTTGTCTCTCTCTTGCAAAAGTGCAAAATTTACTTGGATTGCATATTATCAAAATTAGAAGTGATAATGGTTCGAATTTAAATATTGTGGATTTCCAGATTTTGTGATCATAATGGAATAACTCATGAATTTTCTATTGTAAAACCCCTCAACAAAATGGTGTTGTTGAAAGAAAAATAGAACACTTGTAGAAGCCGCAAGAACCATGTTAAGTGAGAATGATTTACCAAAATATTTTAAGGAAGTCAAATACAGCTTGCTATGTAATGAATAGAGTATTGCTAAGACCTTTTGAACAAAACTTCATATGAGTTGATGTTTGATAAAAAGCCAATTGTTGGCTATTTTAAAGTTTTGGATGCAAGTGTTTTATTTTGAATATCAAAGAACACCTTGAAAGTTTGATAAGAAAACCGATGAAGGTATTTTCTTGGGATATTGTGATAATAAAAGAGGATATAGAGTTTATAATAGAAGAACTCTTGTGATTGAAGAAGCTATACATGTTTCATTTGATGAATCTAATGACAACTCTTCAAATAGCACTTGTGTAGATGATGATGTAGGTGTTCAAAAGAATCTTGAGAAGCTCACACTTCAAGAGGAGAACAATTGTGATATGGAAGAAAATTCAAAAGATGGTGATTCTCAAGAAATTCAAGACTAGATGAAGAAGACAAGATTGATGAATCACTAAAGGATTTTCCTAAGGCATGGAAGTTCATTCAAAATCATCCAAAGGATTTGATCATTGGTGATCCATCCGAGAGGGTAAGAACTCGCTCTTCATCAAAGACATTATTTGATAATTTCGCATTTGTATCTCATATTGAGCCTAAAAAACATCAATGATGCCTTAAAAGATGATTATTGGATTATGGCCATGCAAGAGGAGTTAAATCAATTTGAAAGAAATAATGTTTGACTTTAATTGAAAGACCTCAAAATTATCCTATCATTGGCACTAAATGGGTGTTTAGAAATAAATTAAATGATAAAGGTGAAATTGTAAGAAACAAGGCTAGATTAGTGGCTAAAGGGTATGCTCAAGAAGAAGGTATTGATTATGATGAAACGCTTGCTCCCGCTAGATTAGAGTCTATTAGGATGTTTCTTGCATTTGCATGTTTCAAGGGTTTTAAGTTGTATCAAATGGATGTTAAAAGTGCTTTTCTAAATGGTTTCATTGATCAAGAAGTATATGTGGATCAACCACCGCTTTGAAAATGAAAAGTTTCCTAATCATGTATTTAAACTCTCAAAAGCATTATATGAGTCTAAAACAAGCCCCTAGGGCTTGGTATGAACGCTTAAGTGGATTCTTAGTTGAAAATGGTTTTAAAAGAGGCATAGTAGACACAACTCTTTTTACAAAACAAAAATCAAATGATCTTCTTATTGTACAAATCTACGCTTGATGATATTATATTTGGTGCTACTAATGAGGATTTGTGCAAGGATTTTTCCACCATTATGCAAAATGAGTTTGAGATGAGCTTAATGGGAGAATTGAACTTTTTTCTCGGACTCCAAGTCATTCAAACACGGAAGGAACCTTCATCAACCAAATAAAATACACCAAAGAACTCCTCAAAAGGTTCGCATGGAAGACTCAAAGCATGTGGGAACACCAATGTGCACATCCACCAAGCTTGAAAAGGACTAAGAAGGTACAAATGTAGATGAGAAAAGTATAGAGGTATGATCGGAAGCCTTCTTTATTTAACCGCAAGTAGACCGATATTATGTTTGCTGTATGCTTATGTGCTCGCTTTCAATCTTGCCCAAAAGAATCTCATTTGAATGCCGTTAAAAGAATTTTTCGTTATTTGAAAGGAACCATGAATTTTGGTATTTGGTATTCTAAATGTAATGAATTCACCTTGTGTGGTTATAATGGACGCTGATTTTATGGATGTAGAATTGATAGAAAAGTACTAGTGGATCTTGTCATTTTCTTGGAGAGTGTTTAGTCTCTTGGTTTAGTAAGAAACAAAATGCTATTTCCTTATCAACAACCAAGCTGAATATGTTGTCGCTAGTGCATGTTGTGCACAATTAATTTGGATGAAACATACATTGAATGATTTTGGTTTGACATATGATAACATGCCCATTTTTTGTGATAACACTAGTGCAATTAATTTGACAAAAAATCCTATTCAACATTCTAGAACAAAACATATAGACATTAAGCATCATTTCATTCGCGGATCTTGTTCAAAAGGTGAAATTTGTGTAAACTATGTCTGCTCAGATGATCAAATTGCTGATATTTTCACAAAAGCACTACCCCTAGAACAATTTAGATATCTTCGCTCAAATTGGTATTTTAGAAAAGATGCCTTAAGCCTTTCTGGTAAAAACTTATCGGACGTCCGATCCTGATGAACGGACGTCCGACAGTGTTCTTGGTCATTTTCCAGAAAATGCTATCGGACGCATGGGTCGGACGCTTCAGATCGTTCCGACGTCCGACACATGAATGCAGATCAATCGTCATTTCACTTCATTTCCATCACCAACTACATTTAATTGGACGCATCTTCCCAACCACCTCAATTCAAAACTCCAAATTCCTGCCAAAACTTCACCATTTCTCAAAATTGAAAGTTCTGATTTCACCTCTCACCTATTGCGGTCCAATCTTCATCAAGTGTCCGCACTATAAATCACTCCTCTTCTCATTCCCAAATCTCACCAGAAACCCTAAGTTCTCCTTTCTCCCTTTCTCGCTCAAAATTGATATATCTTCACTGAATTTAAAAGTGTGTCACTCAGACGTAAACACTTCCTCATCACCAAATCACACAACATAAGCACAATGGTACGACTGTGGAGCTCGACATCTACCGGACGCAAGAAGTTGCCAAGAGATGAAGATACTTCCTCCCACAGTGGCAAACGCACCTCCAAAAGAACAAGACGCGGCTCGCTACAAAACAACCACCTCAGACTACTCCTTCCGATTCTCGTGTTATAATAGAACCCGCTTCCTTACCTAAATTCATAGATTCGAGGTCGAGTCTAAGTTTGCCTTATTCTCTCAAAAGGTTTCATTATTCAGCATCCATTATTCCTTCTCGAAGTTTAAGAAAATCGATCTAGAGTCCGTCCCAAGTTGTTTGAGTTTCGTAAATGGTCTCACATCATTGTTATGCCTAATGTCTATTACCCCGACATGATGTATCGCTTTTGCCAATCTTAGAAGGGTAATTCCCGTGATGAGCTTAAATCCCGTGTGAATGGTATTGATTTAGTTTTTGACTCTGATGTTGTGAATGAAATTCTAAAAACCACCATTGAGTTTGGGTGCAAAAGTAAAATTGCAAACTTCTTTTCCTATGAGGAAACTCCAACAAGTTTGAATCATTTCAATGCTGAAAATTAATGGCCTATTTTCAATCTCCTTTCAAACTCCCCTGATGCCAAGTTGGAAGATTTAAGTCCCAAAAATCCTGATCATCTTTCAATCATCTCAAATTTGCTTGTTCCAACCGATGGTCATCGGACGATGCAAACAAAATGGAGTTATATCTGCTTTTATTGCTTTGTTGAAAGAATTAATAGATTTTGGTTTTGTCATGTGTAAGTTTCATGAAACTCTCCACGATACAAGAAGAAAACTCTCTATGGAAAGTTTTAACTCCCATCTTTGAACACTTCAAAATTCCTATAAGTGGTGTATGTCCCAAGGACTTAACCACTGTTTTCAAAACAGATTTTGAAAGGAAGAATTTAAAATTCTTTGATGGAAATTGGTGCACCAAGGAAGCTGTCTCTGAATCTCGCTCAAAGAAAGGACATGATGTTCCTCTCTCTCCTAGTCTTGCTAGAACTCTTAGATTTACCTGTGTCCATCAATTCATCCTAGGAAGTCAGCCTCTAGGATTTCCTCTCAATCTGATGTCTTGGATTTGTTGAACGAGCTCAAAAGTCATGTTCTTCTACTTGAACATGGTCTTATGTTAACCATGACATCTGACCAAAAATCCAACTTTCTTGACAAAAGAAACCTGTTGTTCCCTTCTCCTCCCGAGGATGAAAACACCTCTCAAGCCAAAGAGCCACCTAACCGATCCTTCATTGGATGACCAAGAGATGATCGAGTCACAAACTCTACAATGATCCCACATCATCTACCAAGGGAAAGAACCGGTTGTGGAAGATGAAGAAAACGAAGATGATGGGATGAAACCGCAGTAAGAAGATGATTCAACATATAGGCTTGTCGGCGACTGGAACTCGATCAACATTCACTCTTTAGGCACTCTAGGATGCACTTACACTTCACATTAGAATGCACAAGTCTGTTTTTGTTCCCTTTGCTGATGTGAAAGTGTATTAATCTATTTTACTGCTTTCATCTAAGACCTTTGTAGAACCAGACTTCAAGCACTTTTAACATTTTTCGTTAATGATGATGGCCTTACAATTGGCCTTTCCATGATTTTGCACTATGTTGCTGGATGATGTTATCTGCTGAAATCTGATATTAGAGTTATCTGATGAAATCTAACTTTGAGATTTCACCGCTTGTTTACATTACTACACTATGCTTTTGTTTACATTTGGGATGAATGTTTTGTGATGACAAAAGGGGAGTAAAAGAAAAAGAAATTTGAGTTATTCGAGTAAGGGGGAGTTATTCAAGTAAAAAGAAAAAGAAATTTGAGTTATTCGAGTAAGGGGGAGTTATTCAAGTAAGGGGGAATTCTTTTGTTAAAAACTCAATTTTTGGTCAAATTACATTCAATTGTTTTGTCATCATCAAAAAGGGGGAGAATGTTAATTGTGATCCCGAATTTTGATAATTACAAAACAATTGAAGAAAATTGGTCTAATGTTTTCTAGTGAGATTCTTGACAGAACAGGATATCGAGGCAGGAAACTGTTGAAGAAACTGCTGACTGTCGGACGGACGATACCTTGTATCGGACGTCCGATAAAACTCGAAACCTTCCTATCGGACGCCAACCCGACGATCGGACGTCCCGATAGACAGGGATCTATCGGACACCTCTTTCGACGCGATAACATCTACATCGGACGTCCAAGATATCCAAGAAATTTGATGAGCTTACTGGACGCTTTCGGACGCAAGCCTTCGGACGCAAAGACATGTATCGGCCGTCCGATCGATTCCATGAAAATTTTCTGAGCCTACTGGCCACTGTCGGACGCAAAGCTATCGGACGCAGAATTATTCATCGTCCGTCCGATAAGACTCAAACTTGCCTATCGGACGCTAGCATCGGACGAACAACAGTGTCGGACGTCCGATAGCTCCAACGGCTAGTTGACATTTCAACTTGTACTATCCGCTGACCTCGCTTTCTAGGCACTTTTGGTCTCCTATAAATACAAGAACTGTCCAAATATCAAATACAACTGTACACTTGGATAACAAGTTCTTAAGAGTGATTTTAGCTAGAAAATACTCATTTTGAGTAAGAATTGTTAGTCTTGTAGTGATAGTTCATTGAGAAGCTTTTCAATTGTGAGTGAATTCATCAATTGTGTAGCTGTGTGAGGGTTTTCTGTAAAGAGTGTAAAACTTCCTAGCTTGACTAAGTGGAGCTTGGGGCAAGGAGGAAGTGATCCTTCTATTGTACACAAGTGTGATTGAATTTCACCAAATTGAAGAAGGCTGTTTTGAGGAATTCTCTTCAAGCTCAAGTGGAGACTTGAAGAAGTTTGGTTTGCTATCTTTCATTACTTGTTTTTGTCTTATGTATCATATTCACTGTTTGAAATTTCATCCATATTTATCAATCTTGACTTGTCTATCTACTTCATAAATCATCTGTTCAAGAACTTGTGATTAAAATCAGAAAAAGAGGTAATACTTGGCTGATTTTTAATCAACCTAATTCACCCCCCCTCTTAGGTTGTACTTGGGCCTTACACAAACAATAATAAGATTCTTCATTTAAAAGGGGTTGGGACACTCACAAAATAAAGTTAAGTAACCGAAACGTTCGAGTCTTGGTCACCAGCGATATCATCTTCGATCCCTACGTACAACCAATGTATATAACCATCAATTCAAACCAAAACAACACTTAAAAACACTCAAAACAGTAAAGAGAGCACATGCATGGGCGCTCGAACCAAAACGGACGACATTAGATACAAAACGGAAAACACACACTAGAAGATGTGAAAGGCAGATTTGACACCTTGAGCTATTTTGATCATAACTCATGGTACGAGTGTCGGATTGAAGTGCACGAGGTGCCTTTTTGAAGCTAAGAGAACAAGCTATAACTTTCATGAAGGCCATTTTTACCCAGATTCACTCCATCCAGGTCAAAAAGTACGAAAACAGTTCCAGAAATTTCAGTGTAAGGATTTCCGACAGGCTTGATTCAAACGATCATAACTCAGGGCTCACAAATCCAAATCAGGAAATTCCAAAGCCATTAGAAAGCTAACATACAAGGCTACAATTCTTAAGAAGAATTAAAAGCAAAAACATTCATCTTCCCCATCAAAATGACCCATTACAGTAGCAAAATAACATTTCTGCCAGAAACAGGGCATCGGGCATTTTAGTCATTTCACATGCTACAGTGCTCCGATTCATCTGAAATTTACAGGTAGAAACCTCACTCAATTCTCTACAACTTTCATGTTTTGTGCTTAAGCTAATTCAGCCTCCATCATATTCGAATATTCAAACTAAATTCAGGCAGAAAATCTAAACAACATTTAATACTTGGAGTTCATCCATACCAATGAATTTCCAGCCATCCAATTCGGTTCCTAGCTAAAAAATTCAATTTCCAATCATCAATTCCCAACATTAAGTCTTGCAACTAGTGAAACCCTAACCCTAGCTCTTGGCCAAGGTTCAAGACAAACAAAACATTAAAACCAATCCATGGAATCATCTTAGAAGCTAAGAATGAACATTAATCAAGGCTAAACATCAACCAAATTCATCAATTACACCATGTACAAGAAATTCCAACTTCCAAAGCAAAGCTAGTTACCTCCTAACTTGATGTTCTTGGCAAGAACTCCAAGCTCCCAAGCTTCAATCACCTCCTCCTAGCTTCCAATTCAAAGTTGGATGGTTGGAACACAAGATTTCTCTTGTTTTTTTTTCCTTTTTTTTTCCTCTCTTTTCTTTCCTTTCTTTCCACGGTTTTCTCCTCTATTTTTCAGCCTTGCACCCCTTCTTGAAGCTTCCCAAGTGACTAATAGATTAAGCTCACTAGATATTTAAGGAATGGTCAAAGAATTGGTCAAAAATATCAAGCTAACCCTAGCATCTTCAATGATCTTTCACCTTGGCCCCAAGTGATTTCATTTCCTAGCAATTGAGTCCATAAGTTGTAAATCCAACTTAGTCCACTAATACTTAATTACACCTAGCTAGGTCACTAATCACCCAATTAACGTAATTAACTCCCGTAAGCATGCAAGTTCACACCGGAAGTTCGTGAAATAACAAACGTTTGATTTGTACATATAAGTAAGGTTTCAAGAAAATATTTTAGGGTTAGTACATTTAGGGTTTAGTATGTAAACAAATTTGGGTTTTGTCGAAATTTATGGTTTTCAAAGCAAACTAGGGTTTAAATTCCAAATTAGGGTTTTTAGACTTGTAAAACAAAATAGTTAAACAAAACACTTTAAGAAGTGAAACAAACCATATAAACCCCTTGGCAAACAATAATCACTATAATTAACATTATTTGAGATTTTCCAGAAATTGGGGAAAAAATCGGGGTCTCACACATGCTACATTTAATCTTCGGCTATCCAAACGGCATCTCACATGGCTGAAATTATGGGCCGTTCAACCGTCCATTCTACTTATCCTTCAAAGCATTGATTCGTGGACGAATCTTCTTCAAGAGGAGGGGAATGATGCAATCCTCTCTAGCCGTTTAGCCTCTTTAATTTTTTTGAATTTTTTGTTTGCAAATTTTATTTATTCAGCCAGCTTGTCAAGAGATAAGGCCGAACCTACTCTTCTTGTTTAGATAGGATTTTGAGTCCTTTAGTAATTTCTAATTAGTTTAGGTTTAGTTCTTTTGTTAGTTTCCTAATTGAACTAAGGGAACTAGGTGTCGTTACTTTATTTGTGTCCAAGTAGAATTAGGGTTGCTTTGTAAAGGCTATAAATAGCCTTCTTTTCATTGTCTAATGGTAGACAAATTATTCCAGAAATTATTGAGAGTTTTCTCTTGGTTCTTGAGAGAAAAATCTTTGAGTGCCTTAGACCACTTCTAGGTGTTCAAAAAAGATTTTATCAATCAAAAATGCGTTGATTGTGGTGTCTCTATCATCAATCTTGGTCTCAAGTCACCTTTGATCAAGTTGATATTCGGCTACCAAACCGTGGTGAAATTGTCTAGATCCTGTGAGCTTGTCGTGTTATGGGTTTCGTCTAAAATAGGGTGAAGGATCGTATCAATAGGTCCCTCTCTCCCATCT
Organism: Gardenia jasminoides; assembly: GCA_013103745.1. NCBI lineage: Eukaryota > Viridiplantae > Streptophyta > Magnoliopsida > Gentianales > Rubiaceae > Gardenia > Gardenia jasminoides. The sequence goes on from CM023101.1 coordinate 9,107,832, forward strand.
ATAATACTAGCATGCTATTGTTAGGGTGACTTGCATATAGAAATTGGAGAGGAAGCGGGAGAGGGAGCCACCTATGTCAGACACGCGAACAATAGCATGTTGATTGAAAATCTCAAGTATCTCTAAGTCTCTCGGTCTATCTACAGACAACAATATGCATTTGTTATAGTTGCAATTGTATTCAAATATCTGATATTGAGATTTTGAAAAATCCTACATATATAGGATTAGAAACTGGAGCTGGAGTGACAAATGGTGTGAATCTTTGTAGGCTTCCTTGGTGTGGAGAGTTGTTTGTGACTTTTCAGTATGCATTTTGTTGCTGTGCTTTGTAGGTTGACAGTGTTATAATAAGTAAGGAACCTTATTGGAGATGGTTCTGGTTCTTATGGATTCGGACAAGATAACATCATTAGCTTGCATTTCTTTCATATTGGGAGTGGTTTATGCATATGAATCTATAATTCTTCAAATTTTTTATCACTTCCAATCTACTTAAATAAATTTTGCATTTAGATTTAACATTTTTTCTTTCTGGTGATGTTTTCTCTTTCTTGTAGAATTTCATGTTATCGGTCAAGATGGAAATATGCTACTTGACAATACTCAATAAGCTAATTGATGATAACATGGGTGAACATATTCAGGTTCTTGATATGCCAATATTGATAATTTAGAATTTTAGCCCTTGTCAATGATTGTTTTCTCTACGATATACATTTTCTTTGCTTTGTTCATTTGAATTAGATGGAGTTGTCATGGTCTTGGTTTCATCCATCATCTGGTTAGTGGAGGTGGATTGGTGGCCTTGAAGGATGTTTAAGAAGTACTTTTTATAAAACCATTCTGTACCTACTATATACTATCTAAATTAGTTTTAAAACGTGTTCTCAGTGTTTCATATATTTTCATAGTGTTTGAAATTTGTCTAGCAGTCCTTAGTTCTACTTCTTGGTGGGATCTTAGATTTGATGGATGTCTTATGGAGTCTGTACCATGAACAATCATAAATAGTTGGTTACCTTGCTTACGAGAGTAGCATGACTCCATGGTAAAAGAATCTTTTGAGTGCCCAAAGAGGTTTTGTTTTTGTCAATGATAGAATAAGAATCCACTTGAAATGAAATAGCAATTCTATTTTGTACTTGATCTAGAATATCTTGGTAAATTGGATCACTTATTCTTGAAATGAACCAGCAATTATTACTTCTGATTTCCATCCGGGGAATTTATTGGCTAAAGAAGTTGTTTAAGAGTTCTTCCTTGATACGTCAATAGTATTAGACTGGTAAAGACATGCAGGACACTACAGTTTTGACTACATTTATATCACATATCCTATGCAGTTGCGACTTAGTACTTATAAATTTTAAGATTGGATTCGAATCGCTTTCAGTAGCTAGAAGGCAAGTGCATAAAAGGTTATTTGGTAATACATGAAGCTGTAGTACTTTATCCTTGCTGTGCTATATCCTTAAGTTAATCAGCGATAAACACAGTATGAAACGATCCCTTCAAACTATTTCATTTGTTGTTCAGGTAGGTATATCATTCCAGAAGGTTCAGCTCCATTTGGTTGGGGTTGATGTACTTGTAAATGTAATTCAAAATTCACTGGCTGCTGAGATCCGTATTGCATTAATATTGCGATAAAAAGGTAAATTCATCCATTTTAACCCCTCATTTGATAAGTTGGAAAGGTCTAAAATGGAAAGGCCTTTCCACACAAAATTCTTTTCCTACCACAATGGACTGGAAAATATTTATCATTCTAATATTTGGTAACTAAGTCAGAATGGAATGTTAATTTTTTTCCATGTCTAGTATAATCATATTGAAAAGTCGAGAATGGAATGAAAAAACTATTATATTGACTTAATTGCCCCTATATATAACATTCTATACACATCTTGATTTAGAGACAAATGAATTATTAATTAATGAAAAACTTTTAATAGTATAAAATCACAATAACTTATTAAGTAATAACATAATTTTTTAATAGCGTACAATTACAATAAGTGTATACTAACTGTAATACAATTGCAATAGGTGAATAACAATTGTAACTAAATTAAAATTTTAAATTGCATGCATGTTGAATCCCATGTATTTCTCATATACGTTAAATCCGTCATTCATGCACGTTAAATTCTCTGCCATTGATTTGTTTATGAAGGTTTTTAAGAACTATTTGTAAATAAGAAAATGTAATTATGCCTTAACATATAGTCCAGTTAGTTTACTCTTTTCTTTTTTTAAATTTTTTTAACTTCATATAATTATATTTTGGCATGTTATTGTTTGTTTGAATTAACAAATATTATCATATAATCGAGTATTGTGAATAAAATATATTAAAAATTTTAATTGAATATTTTATTTCAAAGTAAAAACAAAGAAAAGTCATTAAATAGAATTAGAATTATTCCTCAGTAAAAAAGTAATAGATTTATTAACCAAACTCACAAAATGACCTAATATTTGACAAAAAATTGACAAATTAATATATATATATATATATATATATTGTTAATCGTGATCCCAAGTTTTGACAATTACAAAACAATTGAAGAAATTGGTTTAACATTTTCCACTGAGATCTTTGCAGCACAAGTTATCAAGAAATGTATATGAATCTGTTGACTGTCGGACGCTTGATACCTTATATCGGACGTCCGATAAAATTTGAAACATCTCTATTGGATGCTCAACTTGATATACTGGACGTCTGATAGACAAGGGATCTATCGGATATTTCTTTCGGGCGCACAACATTTTCACCGGACGTCCGATATTCAAGGAATTTTTTGAGCTATCTGGTTGATGTCGGACGCAAGCCCATCGGACGTAAAAGCATGCATCAGCTGTCCGATCATTTTCAAGAATTTTTGCTGAGCTTACTGGTCTCTGTCGGACGCAAAGCCTATCGGACGCAGGAATATTCATCGGCCGTCCGATAAAGAATGAAACAACCTGTCGGACGCTAGCATCGAACGCACAACATGGTGTCGGACGTCCGATAGCTCCAACGGCTAGTTGACTCTTCAACTTCTTCTATCTGTTGACCTCAATACCAAGGCACTTTTTGGTCTCCTATACATGCCTTGTCTGAAAGTCTGTACAAAGGTTGTACACTTAGATTACAAGTTCTTAAGAGTGATTTTAGCAAGAAAATACTTATTTTGAGTAAGAATTGTTAGTCTTGAAGTGTGAATTCATTAGCAAGTTTTTCTAGCTTTGTGAGGGTTCTCTGTAAGAGTGTAAAACTTTCTAACTTGACTAAGTGTAGCTTGGGACAAAGAGGAAGTGATCCTTCCATTGTACACGAAGTTGATCAAATTCATCAAATTGAAGTAGCTTACATTGAGGAGTTTTTTCTTCAAGCTCAAGTGGAGTTTTGAAGAAGTTTGATTTGCTTTCTATCTTTCCATTTCTCAGCATTACTCTTTGAATTCATTGATTGAAATATCTCTTATACTTCTTGGTCTTGATTGATTATTTGCTTGTCGAATCATTTGATTAAAAAAGGGGTCACTATTAATCAAAAAGAGGCACTATTTCATTAGTTCTTTATCAACCTAATTCACCCCCCCTCTTAGGTTGTCTTTGGGCCTTACAATTGGTATCAGAGTTTGGTCTCTAGAATCAAGTTTAACCGCTTAGAGTAAAGATGACAACCAACAATGCCATGTTTGTAGAAGGTCAATCGGTCATTAGGCCACCTATGTTCAATGGATCAAATTATGTTAGTTTGGAAAGAACGTATGATTATCTTCTTGCAATCTATTGACATTGATCTATGGTTTATTGTTAATGAAGGTCCTTATACTGCAACTATTGATGATCTTATTACTCATGTTCCTAGATTAAAAACAAGGAATGAGTTGACTCGTGAGGATAGGGCTAATCTCACATCAAATGCAAAAGTCATGAATGTTTTGTATAGTGCACTAGATTCAAATGAATCCATTAGAGTGAAAGGATGTAAATTTGCCAAAGAAATTTGAGATAAGTTAAGAGAGATTCATGAAGATAGTGATGATGTGAGAGAACAAAAGAAGTCCATTCTAGTCACAAAATACGAATAATTCAAAATGGAACCTCATGAAAATATAGACAAAATGTATTGTCGTTTCAATGATCTTATTAAAGATTTAGAGGTGTTGGATAAAGAATACACTCTTGGTGAAAAGAATAGAAAGATTTTGAATGCTCTACCTAAAGAGTGGGAGATCAAAGTAACCGCTATTGAGGAAGCCAAAGACTTAAATTCTATGCCTATTGAGTCTCTTATTAATTCTCTAACATCTTATGAAATGAAACTTAAAAGTAAGGTTCAAGATGAAGAAGAGGCAAGAGCAAAAAGAAGCATTGTTCTAAAAGCTGCTCAAGATGAGGATGACTCGGCCTCACTAGATGAAGAAGATGGTGACTGTGATGATAGTGATCTTGCGCTCATCACCAAAAGCTTCAAAAGAATATTCAACAAAAGAAGATTCAGAAAGGGAGGAGCTAGTAATCAAAATCACAATCAGCTCAACACACGATACAAAAGAAGGCAAGATTCCAACAAGAAGCAAGGAGCCAAATGCTTCGAATGTGGGCAGCCTGGTCACTATGCGGCTGATTGTCCAACAAAGAAGAAGAAGGAAATGAAGAATAAGCGAAAACCAAGATTCAACAATTTCCAAATTACTTGGAATGAATGCAACTCGGAAGGAGAAATTGAAGAAGAAGAGGAATCTACTCAACTCGCCTTTATGGCTATTGGTGACAATGAGGTAACTTCATGTAGTTCTCAATATGAAAGTGATGATGAAGATGATGATCTTAAGTCTTTCGTTGGAAAATTGCATGAAAGTTTAAAAGAGTCTTATGCTAGAAATAAAGAACTAAAGCAGAAAATTACCTTTGTTTTGCAAGACAATGCAAACTTGTTTCAATATAACAAAAAACTGAAATATGACAATGATTGCCTAATAAGAGCTGAGATAGAATTACAACATGAACTTGATAGAAAAACAAGTCTTTGTGAGATGTTTAAAGAAAAACAAAATGACTTGAAGAAAAGAATGGATAATCTAGACATGATCCTTCAAAACAAAAAACAAAATGTTTCCATAAGAAATGTATTGAAGCCTCACTTTAATGCTTATGAAAGAAAACTAACCTTTAGTGCAAATGAATTCACAATCTATAGAAAAAGAGGAGTTAGGTTTATTAAACCAATTCATGTGAATGATCCTACCCTTATGTGTGATTTTTGCTGTCAAGTAGGCCATTTGAAACATGAATGCTATGTGAAAAAGAATATGAGAAGAGGAATAAAATGTATGTGGTTAGTCAAACATGACTCTAACCATCAAGGACCCAAAAATTAAAGGGTACCAAATTTTCTATCTCTTATAGGTGAAGATTGAAAAGCCATAAAAGAATCAAAATGGTTCATTGATAGCGGATGCTCAAGGCACATGACCGGCGATCCTTCACAATTCATCAAGCTCAAATCGAAATCAAGTGGAAAAGTGACTTTTGGAGATGAGATGAAAGCTAAAACAATTGGAGTAGGTGATGTTGATAAGAATGGTGAAACATTTGTGCATAATGTTCTTTTAGTGGATAATCTAGGCTACAATTTGCTAAGTGTTAGTCAACTATATGATAAAGATTTATTTGTCTTATTCAAAAAGTATGAATGTTTGGTTCTTGATTCAAAATTTAATATCATTTTCAAAGGAAAAAGATACAATGACATCTACGTTGTAATTCTTGAGAAAATTGATTCTTCTAGCTTTAAATGCCTTAAAATTTCAAATGAAAACCCTTGGTTGTGGCATAGAAGATTTTGTCATTTTAACATGGATGTGATAAATGAAATTTCGAAAAAGGAACTTGTTAGAGACTTGCCTAAGATTAAGTTTGAAAAGGATAAGATTTGTGATGCATGTCAATTTGGAAAACAAACCAAGACATCTTTTAAACCTAAAAGAAACATTTCTACATCTAAACCATTGGAGTTTTTACATCTCGATTTATTTGGTCCTACACCTGTTGCTAGTCTAGGTGGTAGGAGATTTTATTTTGTAATTGTTGATGATTATTCTAGATATACATGGACTATTTTTCTTGCTCACAAAGATGATGCTTTCAAAAGTTTTGTCTCTCTTTTTGCAAAAGTGCAAAATTTACTTGGTTTGCATATTATTAAGGATAGAAGTGATAATGGTTCGGAATTTAAGTATTGTGGATTTCCGGAATTTTGTGATCACAATGGAATAACTCATGAATTTTCTATTGTAAAAGCCCCTCAATAAAATGGTGTTGTTGAAAGAAAAATAGGAAACTTGTGGATGCCTTAAGGACCATATTAAGTGAAAATGATTTACCAAAATATTTTTGGACGAAAGCAGTAAATACGGCTTGTTATGTAATGAATAGAGTTCTACTAAGACCATTTTTGAACAAAACTTCTTATGAGTTGATATTTGATAAAAAGCCAATTGTTGGTTATTTTAAAGTTTTTGGATGCAAATGTTTTATCTTAAATATTAAGGAACACCTTGGAAAATTTGATAAGAAAACCGACGAAGGTATTCTCTTGGGATATTGTGAAAATAAAAAAGGATATAGAGTTTATAATAGAAGAACACTTGTGATTGAAGAAGCAATACATGTTACATTTGATGAATCTAATTGCAATTCTTCCAATAGTACTTGTGTAGAAGATGATGTAGGTATTCAAAAGGATCTTGAAAAGCTTACACTTCAAGAAGACATAAATTGTGAAGAAAATTCAAAGGAAGATGGTTCTCAAGAAAATCGGATGCTAGATGAAGAAGACTTGGATGATGATGCACCAAAGAATCTTCCAAAAGCTTGGAAATTCATTCAAAATCATCCCAAGGACTTGATTATTGGTGATCTATCCGAAAGGGTAAGAACTCGTTCCTCATCAAAACCACTACTTGACAATTTTGCATTTGTTTCTCATATTGAGCCTAAAAACATTAATGATGCTTTGAAGGATGATCATTGGATAGTAGCTATGCAAGAGGAATTAAACCAATTTGAAAGGAATAATGTTTGGATGTTAGTTGAAAAACCTCAAAATTATCCTATCATTGGCACAAAATAGGTGTTTAGAAATAAATTAAATGACAAAGGAAAAATAGTGAGAAATAAGGCTAGATTGGTAGGTAAGGGGTATGCTCAAGAAGAGGGTATAGATTTTGATGAAACTTTTGCTCCCGTAACTAAATTAGAATCTATAAGAATGTTTCTTGCATTTGCTTGTTTCAAAGGTTTTAAATTGTATCAAATGGATGTTAAAAGTGCTTTTCTAAATGGCTTTATTGATCAAGAGGTCTACGTGAATCAACCACCCGATTTTGAAAATGATAAATTTCCCAACCATGTATTTAAGTTATCAAAAGCCTTATATGGTCTAAAACAAGCTCCTAGAGCTTGGTATGAACGCTTAAGTGGTTTCTTGATTCAAAATGGTTTCAAAAGAGGTATTGTAAACACTACTTTTTTTACTAAACAAAAATCAAATGATCTCCTTATTGTGTAAATTTATGTTGATGATATTATATTTGGTGCTACTAATGAGTGTTTGTGCAAGGATTTTTCCATCATTATGCAAAATGAGTTTGAGATGAGTTTGATGGAAGAATTGAACTTCTTCCTCGGACTCTAAGTTCTTCAAACAAGTGAGGAAATCTTCATCAATTAAATTAAGTACACTAAAGAGCTTCTCAAAAGGTTCGGCATGGAAGATTCAAAGCAAGTGGGAACACCAATGTGTACGTCCACCAAGTTTGAAAAGGATGAAGAAGAAACCAATATAGATGAGAAAAAGTATAGAGGTATGATCGGAGACCTTCTTTATTTAACCGTAAGTAGACCGGATATTATGTTTGCTTTATGCTTATGTGCTCATTTTCAATCTTGTCCAAAAGAATCTCATTTGAATGCTATTAAGAGAATTTTTCGTTATTTAAAAGGAACAATGAATTTTGGCCTTTGGTATCTTAAATGTCATGAATTTGTCTTGTGTGGATATACGGATGCTGATTTTGGTGGTTGTAGGATTGATAGAAAAAGTACTAGTGGTTCATGTCATTTTCTTGAAAATTGTTTAGTCTCATGGTTTAGTAAGAAACAAAATGCCATTTCTTTGTCAACAACCGAAGCGAAATATGTTGCCACTAGTGCATGTTGTGCTCAATTACTATGGATGAAACACACTTTGAATGACTTTGGTTTAACATATGATAATATACCTATATTCTGTGATAACACTAGTGCCATAAATTTGACAAAAAATCCCATTCAATATTCTAGGACAAAACACATAGACATTAAACATCATTTCATTCGAGATCTTGTTCAAAAAGGTGAAATTTGTGTGAATTATGTTTGTTCAAAAGACCAAATAGCTGATATCTTCACAAAAGCCCTGCCCTTAGATTAATTTGTTTATTTTCATTCAAAATTGGGCATTTTAGAAAAGGACTCTTAAGTATTTCTAGTCGAATCCTATCGGACGTCCGATAGTGTTCTTGGTGATTTTCCAGAAAATGCTATCGGACGGATGTGTCGGACGCTTCATAACGTTCGGACATTCGACACACGAAAAGTCACACCTTTATCAAGTCATATCACTTCATTTCAATCAGTCAAACCTCATTAATTCGGACGCACCTTCCCAACCAACCAAATTCAAAACTCCAATTTCCTAGCCAAATTCACATCAATTCTCAAAATTGAAAGCTCAGACTCTCTCTCAAACCTAGTACGGACCAACAATCACTCACCTTCCTCACTATAAATCACACACTCCTCCACCCCCAAATCACACCCGAAACCCTAGCATTTCAATTCTCCTCTTTCTGGACCGTTTAATCGGCACATTCCCTTCAAATTACTCGTTCAACTCTCTGCATCTCCCCTAGAATCTTCATTGTTGCTCAAAACACACACACACTACACTATGGTGCGAACTCGTGGAGCTCTATCAGCTACCGGATGCAAGCGAACCTTGAGGGATGAAGATGCTCCTGCTCCGAAAGCCAAACGAAGTTCATCAAGAGTCAAACGTGGTTCTGCTACTACTCAGACATCTCGTACTACTCAAGCAGAGCCTCAGGTTATCACACAACCCCCTCCCTTGCCTAAGTTCATTGATGATGAAATTGATTCTAGATATGCTTTATTTTCTCAGAAAAGCTTCATTATCCAAAAGTCTATTGATCCCTCTGAGTTTAGGAAAATTGATCTTGAATCAGTCCTTAAGCTCTTTGAATTCCAGAAATGGTCTCATATCATTACTATGCCAAACATCTAATATCCAGATATGTTGTACCAATTCTTTGCTAATCTTAGGAAAGGAAACACTCGTGATGGACTAAAATCTCGTGTTAATGGTGTTGATCTGGTATTTGATTCTGATGTAGTTAATGAAATTCTGAAAACAACCATTGAATTTGGATGCAAAAGCAAAATTGTAAATTTCTTTTCTTATGAGGAAAATCCAACTAGTTTGAACCATTTCAATGCTGAAAAATTGATGACATATTTTCAATCCCCTTTTCAAACTCTTGTGGATGCTAAGTTGGAAGATTTAAGTCCGAAAAATCTTATCATTTTCTCTATCATATCAAATTTGCTTGTGCCTACTGATGGTCATCGTACAGATGCCAATAAAATGGAACTATACTTGTTTTACTGTTTTATTGAAAAAATCAGGATCGATTTTGGTTTTGTCATGTGCAAGTTTCTAATGAAATTTTCCATTGACACAAGACGAAAATTATCCTATGGAAAGTTTTTAACTCCCATTTTTGAGCATTTCAAAGTTCCCATCAGTGGTGTATGTCCAAAGGATACAACCACATCTGTTTTCTCAAAATCCTATTTTGAAAGGAAAAACTTGAAATTTTTTGATGGTGCTTGGTGCACCAAAGAAGTTGCATCAGAATCACGTTCCAAGAAAACTCATGACACTCCCATCTCTCCTAGTATCACCAAAACCCTTCGATTCACTCCTAGTCCATCCATTCATCCTAGGAAGTCTGTGTCAAAAATTTCTCCTCAATCTGAGGTCATTGAACTGCTCACTGAACTCAAAAGTCATGTTCTTCTTCTTGAACATGGTCTTATGCTAACCATGACTTCCGAGCAAAAATCTGATTTCTTGGACAAAAGGAATCTGTTATTTCCTCTTCCCATGGATGAAAGTACATCTCAAGCAAAGGAACCTCGACCTGACTCTACATTGGCAATCTAAGACTTGACTAAATCCCAAACACCTCAACGTGATCCTTCTACATCTGACAAGGGAAAAGAACCAGTTACTGTGGAAGAGAAAGAGGAAGATGGTGAAGAAACTGAAGAAGAAGACAACTCAAAGTTTCAGCTAATCTGAAGAAGACCTGGAACAAGATCCACATTCACTCTTTAGGCACTTTAAGAAGGACTTGCACTTCACAATTAGCCTGCACAAGTTCTTTTTGTTCCTCTTTGCTAATGGAAGTGTATTGAACTCTTTTTCTTTCTCTGCTGTACTGCTATGGAGACTCTGCACTCCAGTACTTTTGTAGTTAACTTAACTTGGAGCCGTTGACTTCTTTTCATATATATATATATATGTGTGTGTGTGTGTGTGTGTGTGTGTGTGTTGAGTAATGCATTCTGTTTGGTTGTGTTCGAATGACCTTGAATTCCGGTGTTTTAAGATTGAATTTGAACTGCTGTACTGCTATGCATTCAGTTGAAATCTTGATGATTCACTACTGAAATTTCATTTGGAATGTTGCTGATGATATTGCAAGCACATTTGGCATTGAAGATTTCATTGTTTACTAAGCACATTTGGCATTGAAGATTTCATGTGTGATGACAAAAAGGGGGAGAAAAAGTCTGTGATTTGATCTGTGATTTGAATTCCTTTGATCTATGAAATTCAAATTTCTATTCCTACACATTGATTGCAATGTTGAATAGTCAAAAGAGTAGTAGTAATCATGTAAGGGGGAGCTTGTTAATAATCTAAACTACACTATTTATACAAACTATGCATCAGATAGGTATTCGAGTAAGGGGGAGCTTTTTGATTCATTATTCTTTTTCAAATCAAATTCAATTGTTTTGTCATCATCAAAAAGGGGCAGATTGTTAATCGTGATCCCAAGTTTTGACAATTACAAAACAATTGAAGAAATTGGTTTAACATTTTCTACTGAGATCTTTGCAGCACAGGTTATCAAGAAATGTATATGAATCTGTTGACTGTCGGACGCTCGATACCTTGTATCGGACGTCCGATAAAATTCGAAACATCTCTATCGGACGCTCAACTTGATGTGCCGGACGTCCGATAGACAGGGGATCTACCGGACACTTCTTTCGGACGTACAACAACTTCACCGGACGCCCGATAATATCCAAGGAATTTTTTGAGCTCTCTAGTCGATGTCGGACGCAAGCCCATTGGACGTAAAAGCATGCATCGGCCGTTCGATCATTTTCAAGAATTTTTGCTGAGTTTACTGGTCTCTGTCGGACACAAAGCCTATCGGACGCAGGAATATTCATCGGCTGTCCGATAAAGAACGAAACAGCCTGTCGGACGCTAGCATCGGACGCACAACATGGTGTCGAATGTCCGATAGCTCCAACGGCTAGTTGACTCTTCAACTTCTTCTATCCGTTGACCTCAATACCAAGGTACTTTTTGGTCTCCTATAAATACATGCCTTGTCTAAAAGTCTATACAAAGGTTGTACACTTAGATTACAAGTTCTTAAGAGTGATTTTAGCAAGAAAATACGCATTTTGAGTAAGAATTGTTAGTCTTGAAGTGTGAGTTCATTAGCAAACTTTTCAATTGTGAGTAAATTCATCAAAAGTGTAGCTTTGTGAGGGTTCTCTGTAAGAGTGTAAAACTTCCTAACTTGACTAAGTGTAGCTTGGGGTAAGGAGGAAGTGATCCTTCCATTGTACACGAAGTTGATCAAATTCATCAAATTGAAGTAGCTTACATTGAGGAGTTTTTTCTTCAAGCTCAAGTGGAGCTTGAAGAAGTTTGGTTTGCTTTCTATCTTTCCATTTCTCAGCATTACTCTTTGAATTCATTGGTTGAAATATCTCTTCTACTTCTTGGTCTTGATTGATTATTTGCTTGTCGAATCATTTGATTAAAAAAGGGATCACTATTAATCAAAAAGGGGCACTATTTCATTAGTTCTTTATCAACCTAATTCACCCCCCCTCTTAGGTTGTCTTTGGGCCTTACATATATATATATATGAAAATTAAATACAGACACAGGAAATAGAGATATAGAATAAAGAAAGGTAATCTTGACTCCTAAAATTTAAATATTTCCTGGATAGAGTGGGAATAGGCTTTTCCTAAATTTTTGTGAGGAATGGAATTCCAGAAAAAAGCTGAAATAGGCTTTTTAGGGGGAAACGACTTTCCAACATAAAATGTCCATACCAATCATTAGAACAGAATGGAGAAGTTGGAAAGGTCTTTCCATTCTTGACCTTTCCAACGTACCAAACGAGGGGCAAGTGTTTTGGATTTCGCAAAAGATCATGCAATTGGCTACTAGGAAGCAAGAAGTGAATGTTAAGAGGAAATGTCGATTTTTGGTAGTATTTGTATGTATGTTCATTCTTTACATCAGAAGAATTTTTCAATTTTGCATATGGATTTTTAGATAGTTGACAAAATAGAAATGGAGGAATAATTTGAACCTTCTACATTTGATAATTTGTTAAATGAGGTCTGCATTGCCATATGTATTTTGAATACAAGAGCAACTTATATGTTTCAATTGCATTTGTATGCTGAATCTTTTCCCTTTTTGTGCATTTTTAGTATAAGAACCAGAAAAAGATTTCAGTTTTCTCTATTTTTTCTTTTTTTTGGAAAGAATCGGCTTGGAGATTTTTGTTGTCGTTTCTTTTCTTCACTCTGTTGATATCACCATTTTTTTGTTCTAAGTTTTCCTTTTTTTTAATTTTATTTGTTTATTTTGACTGATTTTCTTTGTTCTCTAATCAATTTCATTTTTGTTACAGGGTGCAAATTTAAGGTTTGCATTTTTTTATCCATTATATTCAATCTCTAAAGAACCCGCAATGCAAGAAAACATTGATCTTATAGATTTTTTGTGATTATCTCAGGAAGGAGGAATTACAGTTTGCTTTTTTCTCTTTCCTTTTCTTTTTAATTATTTGTCTATGATAATATGGTATTATTTCTCGTGTATTTGTTCAATATATGCAAAGCATTTTTTATTGTTATTTTAATATTTTGGGGCTGTGAAATTGTGTGATGTTTCTGGACTGCTTGTATTTCTACTGAAGCCAAAAAAGGTTATTTATCATTATTCTCAAATTCAATGTTCATATGCACAAATTCTTGTCCTTTAGCTCCTAATATGTGTAATTTCTTGCTATTAATATTTTCTTTGCATTTAATCATGTGTATAACATATTTTTTCTGGTTTTTCTGTGACTATTCTAATCTTTTGCCGAGTTAGAATTTGCTTGCAAAGGTGATGTTTGTTTACTTGAAAGTGGGAAATTAGGGAAAATAAATAAATTTTCTGCTTCTACTTTAAATATGTAACCATAACAATGTTATACTAATTTTTCAGGACATGAATGATGGAAACCTAAGCGACCTGTTTCCTTTTTTGCCACTCCTGTCTAGTTAGTGGTAAAGCAAAAAATGACTATGTCACTCAGCCACCAAATTGAGACTGTGGAGCTCTTGAGTCCAGGTAGATGAACCCTTAAGTAAACTTGTGATGCACAATTGTCTTTTTCTAAAAGGAAATTAGATGATAGACAAAAACTAATAAGTATAGGAATTCATGACTGTAGGAGAAGGCTAGAAGATTAAAAACAAGATAATGTGGAAGGAGATGACTCTCAAGATACAAACAGCCGGTCCACCAAGAAAACAAGATTAAAGTTTCATTTGATAACCCAATTCAGCACTTAAATTTAATGAGTTTAGATCTTAACACGCTCATATACGTTTGATAACCAAAAATAGAACATCTGAATTAATTAAGTGGTACTAAATCTTTTAAGCAAAACTTGTTTGTAACAATAAGTGATAAGTGAATAAATTATCACTTAAATTCACTTATCACTTAATATGATATGTATTCAAATATACTTTAATATTTAACAATTCAATCACTTAATAGATTTAAATTTCAGATTTCAATTTTCAAATTTCAGTTTTATCGAATGCACCCTAAACTGAATTCATACTATTCAACTTTTGTACAACTCAAACCTGACATTTATTGCCTTCTTGGTCTGCTATTCTGGACTTGACAGATTACTATTTTGGATTTGACAGATTGCTTTAGAACTTTTACTGCTATCTCTACGAAGTGTGTACTTCTATGAGTGGTTATATCTTAGGCAACTTTAGTGACAGAGGCTGAACTACCTTATTCTCAATTTTGTGTCAATTTTAAATCTTCATCCAGAAGATTTTGCTTTATAGAATGTGCCTTGTCCTATGTTAATTTTCAATTCTCCAACATTGAAGTTTTTATCCAGAAGGCTTCATTACTTTAGATCTGCCTATATCTTACGTTTGGGTTCAAATTTATTAATTTAAAATTTTTTGACAGAAGACTTTGTGGTACATGACGTGCCAACGCCTTATACGCACAAGTTGTTTGCTTCAAATATCTATTGCTATTTTTTATTTTATTTTATTTCTTTTCTTTTTTTAATCTCTTTGGCAAATAATTGTCCAAAAATGATTACTTGCCAACTTTTAAATCTGTATATGAAGGAGTTGTCATGAAAAGAGAGGCTTCAACTGTAGTGTGTTAAGGCTGTTTTTAACATAATTGTATTAAAGCAAAGTGCATGGGGATCGACGAAGATGTGCAGACTGGACTAACAAGAGCCACAAATGCAAAATGGGAAAATGATGTTGCAAACCCCCAGATAGTAGGAATGGATTGACTTTAACTGGGAAACGGAAATATATGAGTAGTCGGTCATGAGGTCACGTAACTTGTTTGGGAGACGAAATAGTAGAAGAGCATTAGCTGCCAACTTGGCCTTAGGTCAAAATTTATTTACCCTTCCCTTCCCAGAGCTGCTTATGAGGCGGTGAACTTAGGTCAAAATTGATTTACCTTCTTTTCCATCACTTGCTTGTAAGTGTCCAAAAATATAAGAAGCATACAACTGGATGGCAGTCAAGGAAGGGAAAGGAATAGACATTGCAGCTGCGTGAAAAGTCAGAGTATATCTGCGTGGAGTGATAGCGGAAAGTGGGAAAAAGTGTTAAAAAAATGCAACTTTTGGGGTACTCTACTAGTTTATGTAGCAAGGAATAACTATTTCTATCATAGATTTAGTAGGGAATAAAAAAACAGACTCAGTATAAATAGATATGCAAGAAACGAAGAAATCCAATTAGTACTTTTTTCTAATTTAAAATATCTTAATTAGTTAATTTTTTTATCCAAAAAAATTGGTTTCAATTCTTAATTATTACACATATTCTATTTTTAATATTTGGCTTCAAGTTAGAATAAAATTTTTAAGAAATTAATTTAACGAAATTGGTTTAGATAATAAAAAAAAAAAAAGAGAACTCGTGTCAACCCATGTGTTGACCCATAATGACCCATTTCCTTTTCGTGTCGTAATTCGGTCAACCTATTTTTAATACAAATTCTTTCGTGTAGTATTTTGTTCAGGTATTTCTTGAGTTGTGTTCGTATCGTATTATCATGTCGGGTTTTGAATTGCCACCCTTAGTACTTGCCAATCAACAATACTTCAACTACTTAGTGCTCAATAGACCTTCTGCCCAGTGTTTTTAAACTCGGACCGGACCGGCGGTTCGACCGGTTGAACCGGGAACCGGCCAGGCATTCGGTCCGAGTCAACCCTCAAAACCGGAAAGTTAAAAAACCGGTCAAAACCCGGGGTCTGACCGGTGAACCAGTTGACCGGGTTTGACTTTTTTTTTTTTTGACCTTTAACCCATTTATATCCTTTCAAACTCACTTTTTAAGTTTTAATAAATATGCTTTAACCTCTAATCATTTTAATAAAGTGTAAAATTAATCCAATACATTTTTTAAGTTACATTTCTACCTCTCTATATAAATTATATTCTTTAAGTCAATTTATTATTAAATATAAAATTCTCTAATTTATATATAAAGTTATAAATTACCAATTTAAGAAAAATTTATATATATATAAAGTTGAAAACTACCAATTTGAGGGAATTTTTATATATTATTTTTTAAGAAAATTTTTTTATATACTATTTTGATTATATATTATTAATATATATATTTATTACATATTTATGACGTCATTCGATTCGACCCCCGGTTGAATCCGGTCGGACCCATCGACCCTTGACCCCTGAGTTCGGCCGGTTCGATACCCGGTCTGAGTCTGAAAACATAGCTTCTGCCTCCCCTACGAATGATGTATTACTACAGCACTATCACTTCTCGCATTGCTAATAGGCCAAGCCCTGGCCTACGGGCTCACATATAATCATAAAATTTAATGGGCTCATTGTAATAAACAATTGAACCACAGTGTCATCCTAACCTACACATGCTCGTGTTATTAACTCCATTTGTAGTACCCTTAAATCTAATATATAGGTTGTTTGGCAGTCCATGTCACAATTTCGGTAATTTTTAGTCTTGCTCCTTGTACAATTATCTCTCAAATTGAAGGGTTCCCTCTCAAATTCCATGTTTGTGTACTGTGTTTTGCATTAATCCTCTTGTTGCGACAACTGTAAATGTTGCTTTCTTCACGTTTCTACTCATGGAAGATTTATCCTCCCATTGCCTCGTTTCTTCAATCCTCATTGCCATGAATATGTTCACTTCTTGCGTTCTGGTTGCTTTCCTTGTTCTACTGACACGACATCCTTGTACCAGGCGTCGTCCTTTGTGCTAAACCGCTTCTACCCGGGACCTGCTGGTTTCTTTGTTCTTCTTTGTCACGTGCTGTCTGCTGTCTCCAAAACAACCTCGTGGTCTATGCAGTTCTATTTGTCTACCGCACATTGGTTGACGGTAACTTTGACACAAATCTGTTGGTTATGCCTTAACACATAGCAGAGGAAGCCGAAAAGAGAACATGGAAACAGAGCAAACAAGAGGAAATGCAGTCTTCTAGGATGTTGAGTCAAATCTCCTAGTGTGTCGTTGTGCTCATTTATTTGATCATATCTATTTATATACATATTAAATTCATCCAATATCTATTGCATCTATCAATTGGCAAACAAAATAAAAGATATTCAGTTTCATTTTCTTTCCTCTAATTTCTTGACCAAATCAAGTTTGCGGACAAAATTATCAGCTCTTTCTCGATTACATTTTTGTTGTTTATTCTATTTTCACGCCTTGATTATATCTATCTTTTTTGTTTATTCAATTTTCGCGCTTTATACACATGGTCTTCTGCTTCTAATGTCTATTGCTAAACTTTTCTTTTTATTTTATCTTGTTTCTTTTTTTTTTTTATCTAATCCCTTTGGGAAATAACTGTCCAAAAACAATTACAACTTTTAAATCTGTATATGAAAGAGTTGTTGCGAAAAAAATAGGTTTTGAAAATATTGACATATTTTGTAACATTTTAGCCCTTTTGAAGAAAATGCAATAAAACTGGAAAGAAGGTGTAATTTCCTTGATTTAAAATGTTTATTTTAGTTGTACTGTTACACTTTGAAAAATTATACCATCAGAAGAGATGTGAATTAATTATAACTTTTCAAAATATTAATTACTCACCAAAATCCTCAAATGATTGACTCAAGATTTAAATTATCAATGTATCTCATGACCTCAATGGATATAAACTATTATTATAGTAATTATAATAGATAATTACCTTGAATAGGAATATTTAGTCAAACCCAGTATTATAGAGCATCTCATTATCAATTATGTGCAGTCAGGATGCTGAATTAAAATGTGTCGTAGTTCATTCAATGCACCCAGTATCGTTTTCTCTCCTCTAATTTCTTGACCCAATCAAGTTTATGGACAAAAAACTATCAACTTCCTCTCGATTACATCTATATTTTTTGTTTATTCTATTTTCACTGTATTAAAAAATAGTGAACATCTTAATTATCTCAGTAATTTACTCATTATATTGTCTTGCGCTTCCTTAACAAATTACTTATTTTTATTGCTTAATAAAACTATAAAATATAACCACAAAGACTTTGGTGCATCTTTATGTAACTTTTCATATTTTATATCTGAATTTGAATAACTGGACATTTTTTAACAAATCTAAAAATTACACTGCACATAGCAGCGGTATTCTCCTAGTAGTCTCATATATAGGGGAGGTGGTATGAGTCATCCCTAAATGAGTCAAAATAACTGGACATTTTCGAACGAGTCTCAAACCATGATGATAATTTGGACTTATTTATCTTTATTAATACAATAATACTTTATTCACAACTATATAAACTTGCTTTCTTGATATAATATTATCAAAATTTTGGACTAATTTGCCCACATTGATAACAAAATCATGAACGAATTTTCCCCTAATAGTAACAAATTAAGTTTCGGCTAATTTGTTCATATTAATGATCAATAATTTTAGATTGATTTGTCAATACTATTAACAAAACTAAACTTTTTATTCATTTACCCATATTAATGAAAAAACTAAAATTTTGGACAAATTTATCCCTACTAATAAAAAATTATGTTTGAACTAATTTCCTCATTTTAATGAAATAACTAAATTTTGGTCTAATTTACCCTTATTATTAGTAAAATTAAAATTTTAACTAATTTGTCTCTACTAAATTTTTAGATTGATTTACTCTTACTAAAAACACAAGTAAATTTTGTATTAATTTGGCCTTATTAGTAATTATATAACCATATATGTTGTTTACTAACATCAAACTCATATTCAAATCGATCTCTGTGTGTGTGTACATATACATGTACATGTATTTATTTACATACAAATATACATACATATATATACATATAATACACAAACACACACGTATAATATCTATACACACACACACACACATATGTATATAAAACCTGATTAACAACCCTAATTGTAAATCTACCAAAGAGGGCATTTTAATTTATAAATAAGTAAATCCAATCATCCTGTCTCCAATCAAATATAACTTGAGGTTATTTTCTAAAACATTCCACTTTTACTGTAGATGTTTTTGGTGGAGTTTTTGGAGATATTTTTAGGAGTTGTTTTTTAAATGTGTTTTGGGGTATTTTTAAAATTTATAACTTTTTGAGGTATTTTTTTAGAAAGTTAATATCACCCATTGCCACCATCCCCTCCCTCCTCTCTCCTAGTACAATTCCCATTGCATCCTGCTAATTTTCCTTACTGTTTGACATTCACAAAAAATAGATTAGGGTCAAAAATGAATTAACAAGTTTCGAGGAATTAGAAGTTCAAAATGGCATTCCAAAAGGGATAGCTGTCTAGTATAAAAGTGAGATAGAATTCAAAAGTGGGATAGTGACTGTCACTTTAACAAATCAACTAAGTTTGATCATACATTTATTTGATAGTATATGTATTTGTGTTCATTCTTAAGATTATACTTTCCAATTGATTGTTGAAGTTTTGACTTATAACACGAAATTAAGTTATTATAATTGTTTATCCATAATAGGCTATCGATAAATTTGTTAAAAAAAAACTTGCGGAAAATCAAATTGATGGTGGTTTGCAAAATATTAAAAAAAATTAGGTGCTCTAGTTACTTACATAGTTACATTAAAAGAGATGTATTTAACAAAATTGATAATGAACTAATTTTTCAATGTCTTTTAGAAGATGAATACTCATAGTGGACAATTATGATTCATATATAATGTTAGAAGTATTTACTTTCTTTTATTTATATATTAAAATGTTTGCTTTGTCAAAATTTTACTATATTGCTGAAATTTTTTTTGTTGTATTAAAATTTAACTCCACTCATTGTGGGGTTTTGACTCCACCATGGTGAGTACTAAACCTTATAATGGAAACATACATTTGTCAGTTGGTGGCTTTTCTTTAGGATACTAGTAAGCTGGAAATCTTGTTATAGCATAACTCTTTTGACAATCAAACAGGTCGATGATTCCTACCATTTGTTCTAACTTTTCACCTCTCTAGGAAGATTACACTTCAGAATTTTCCTAGTACAATATTAAAATTCATAATGCAAAACCAAATAAAATTTGGTAATAATAAAAGGGTGCATATTGCAATTAATCATTCAACTATTATATTCCTTTAGACGATTCTTTATTGGGATAATTTCAGAAACCTCCCCTGAGGTTTCTGACTATTTCACTTGGCGCCCTCAAATTTTAAAAAATCTCGCTTGCCTCCCTTACTTTATGTTTTTGGTATCATTTATAACCCAATTTAAAATAAAATAATAAAAAATTTATTTTGAGAAAGTAAATGTAATCTCATTCCAAAATTACCCTTTGTTATCTTACTTTTTATTGTCTAAATATATTAATAACAAAATACATGAAAATTTATTTTGATTGAAAAAAATATAGTGTGTTTTTATATAGTAAGTTTTAATATTTGAATTCTACAAGTTACAAAGATAATATCTTCTTTATTCCAATGTGTTTTGAGTTAATTTAAGAAGTTTTACAAATCATTTACATATTTTTGAATTTTCTACTTTTTGTCCAAATTGATGGCTTGAAAACTAAAAAGATATAATATGCTAAAAATTATATATAAATTTGTTTGTATTGTTTTTAAATAAGGAAAAAAGGTATTATCATGGTTATAAATTATTGTGAGTTATTTCTAAGAGTATTATAAATTATTTGTAATTTTGAGTAATTTAACATTTCTTGTCCAAACCAATGACATAAAAACTACAAAAATTAAGGGATAAGTTTGGTGTATTATAGTAATTAAGAAATCATAAGAAAAAGATAAACTTGGAATGGAATTATATTCTCTCACCCAAAATAAATTTTTTAACATTAGATTTTGAAATGGATTTCAAATGTTATAAAAAGTTTAAAATAATGGAGGAAAGTGAGATTTTTAAAAGTTTTAAGATGCCAAATGAAACTATTAGAAACCTTAGGGAGGTTTATAAAATTATCCCTTCTTTATTTGGAAGGGAAAACATCAGAATTTTCCTATTACAGCGCAAAAACTCAAAGTGTAGGAGCAAAGAAAAATTTGGTAATAGTCCAAGGGCGCATATCGCAATTAGTGTCCCAACTGTTGTTTCCCTATTTCCCTCCGGCGATCCCTTATTTGAAATTTAGCCTAAGCAGCTAAACTTCGTCGCCCTTTTAGTTCAGTATTAAAAGCCCTAAATTTCAGTGTGGCAAAACGTCTAACAGATATGGCGGATTCGACGAGCTTCGAAGTGGAGAAGATGATCTCATATGGCCACGAACTTGTCGACTTCCTGAGGGACGACGTGGACAGCATCACTCTCAAGCAATATTTCCAGCAAGCCCAATCTCTCCACTCCAATGCCCACGCCGATTTCAACGACCTGCAACGTTCCATACAAGGTCCAATTTCTTTCTCGAAAGAATAAGATAGGATAATTAAGCTCGCAGTTTTGATTATTTGTTGACGAATCAAGTATGGTTTTCCCATTTCCACTAAATGCGAATTAGGGCATGTTTCCCTATTAGCCGCAATAAAGTTCGAATTTTTGCCCCTGCTAGTTTGCCTCTGGAAGTTTTAGGTGATGGTTGATGGGGATTAGGGCGTTTTCAATAATTGTATTTGGGAAGTTCGAATTTTGCTTGCATTTGACAGTTGATGATTGATTTGTTAATGCCTAATTTGTCCTGCAATTTTTTTGGTTGATTTTGTAAGACTGAAATTTTAGTTAATTTGCTGCTTGGGCTTGGTTAAAATGCATTTTTTTACTGGTCTGGAGTACTAATCATTGAAACACAATCGACTGAATCGCTTTTCTAAATTTGAACTCGCTGTATTTGTGCATTGACAACAGTTCACATTTTTAATTTGGTAGTGTTTTCACTCTTTGGTTGAAGTGTCCTTTTGACTATATGTTACTTTAGATTCTTTTTGTTTCTCTTTATATTTGTTGGTCAGTAGCAAAGGTAGACAACAGCTTCTCAGGTATTGCTACCTATTAATTAGATGAGTTTATCTGAAACAGAATATCAAACAAAGCTAGAAATATGCAGAAGCAAAACTGCAGAAGCAAATTCCAGTGTAGTGGCAGATGAAGAATCAGATTTGCTAGCCAAGGAGCTGGAAGAAAGAGAACATCAGCTGAGGGATGAGCTTAGATAAGTATCTCTTCATTTCAGTGAAACCCTCCTCCATTTCTGGCTCTCTGTTGGTGGTATTGATTGCAGATTTATATTAAATATCAACACAGTGATTATAGATGAAATTAATGAGCTTGAGCAACAGAGCGAATCTATTGAAGAACGAAGAAAATTGCTGAGGAAACTTGAACAAGAAGACCTGAGGAGAGAGTAAGTTGATGGAAAATTTTTGGATTTGCATTTATGTCTTAGTCTTGCTTTGCAAGGTTTTTTAATAATCTTTTTCCTTGCGTTTGCTTTTAGTTTTATTTACTCCCTGGATATTTTTTGTGTGGTAGGCTAATTTTGTTGGTGATATAATGTGAAGCTGCATATTATCTCAACTGTATTTGCTGTATATATCTATCATTCCCTTCTAGTGTTAGATCAGAGTTCAAAATTGTGAGAGGATCTTGGGTAGATCCAGTCTGCCATCTAGGTTGTAGACCTCATGGACAAGAAGCAGCCACGTTGCTGCTTTGAATTTTAATACCAAAAGTTATTAAAAATATCAGATCTTCTCTTTTCTTTCTCTCTTTCTTCTAACCAAAGTTTAAACCAAACTCTTTGCACCTCAGGATAAAATTTTGCAGGCACGGTAACTTGAAATTCAAATAACAAAAATCTTGCAACTTGAAATTACAGGAGCTGAGAACTCTACTTGGATGGTTCACCAAAGAAGAAGATGTTAAGGAAAAAGTCCTCAGTTTTTGCCCTTGCTTCTTTCTCCAATTCTTCTTCTTCTTCTTCTTTTCATTACGTCATTTGGGAAAAGCATAACAGATATAAATCAAATCTCTTGCAACAATTTCATAAATTATATTTCTTTCTGCTTTCTTTCCCAAACTCTGTCTCATCTTGTATAATCTCCAAACCACAAACCCCCCGCCCCAAAAATTTCATATTATTTTTCATCAATTTCTGTTTAGATATGGTTGGCAATTTTGAGTGCACATTTGGGTTTTCTTCAAAATTATGAGCTTAAAACAATTATTGAAAGCCTAATCTTAGGCTTTGTGTGAAAGAGAGAAGACATGGAGGAGGATGAAAAAGGCCATGGCAGGTTAGGTGGAGAGTTGGCTGACTACCACTTCTACAGGATTAAAGCAATCTCAACTCTAGGTCCCTGTGGCCAATGATGATTTTGGGTTTTGGGGGGCTGGAAGCAAAGGTAAGGAGCGGGTGTTGATAATGGTAGTGCTGAACTGGTGATGTTGTTTAGGAAGGGGAGAGAAAGCAGGAATTGAGAGGAGGCCACTCACTGGTGATTTGGGTGTTGATAATGCTGGTGTTGGTGACAAGAAGGAAATATAGTGTACAAAGTGAAGGTGATGGGGATGATTATGCTGGTGATGGTGATGATTGTTGCAGGTGAAGGGTTTAGAATGATCTGGTGAATAATGGAATCTGTAAATTTTGTCCGAGAAGGAGAAGAGCTAAGCCTGATTTTTTAACTCCGGTTAACAAGAAGAAAAACGGATGGGAGGCACTTTGACCCACTGGCATTAAATTGCGAACGAGAGACATGGCATATTTTAACCCACTGGGTCTATGGGTGGGCCCGTAGACCGGGTTCACCCAAGTTTTTGCTCAAAATTATAGTTGTTATAGTTTTCCTTGTTATCATCTCAATCTTTCAGTTCTGTTGATTTATCCTCCCCTAAGATGTGGATATCCGCAGGTTCCTTTGATTAATCTTAGGTAGTTGAAGGAAGAATTTACCCAACTTCGACTACTATAATTTCAAGCCTGCTTGGTCATTTCCCAGTTCTGCATAATCCATGCAATATAAGCAGTTGATTAGTTGTTTGTTAATTTTCAGTCTTTGAAAGCAAATGTAGTATATTGTCTTTTACGTTCTAATATTACGCTATTGTGTTCATTTGTAAGCACTTTTAGAAGAATTAAAATGTTGTTGCAGAAAATTATGTTTATTTCATTTTCTTCTGTCTCATATGCTGTTAAATGTTCTCTTTATTTCAAATGTTTGCTGAACTTTTAAAATTGCTAACTTTTATTTTTTTTCATCTTGTAGGATGAAATTATCCATGTATGCTTCAGTCACTAACATTGTTCCAAACCTGGATGATCAGTCCACAATATCTGGATGTATCCTTCCAATTCTCTTCGGTAACTGTTTGGTAATTTCTCTCTTTGTTTATTAATTCTAAGAAGGCTTCTTTACTTTGGTCTGCACACTTTCCTATTACAGTTGTTTTCTTTATTTAGTCAATTCAGATATTGTGGAGAGGGAAAAAAAAAGAGTAGAAAAATTTGAACTCGACCCGGTGAAGCAGACTACCTTTGAGACTTGCACTGGCATCTGGAAGATGATAAACTTGTGATACATCTGAATTGTTTCCCGTTTTGGTTGTATATTTATGTTTCGGCTCGCTGCCTAGTATGAAAACTTGAGCCTTTGGAATCCTGGAGTTGGAATCCATTTGGCTTGCAGCTTAGTGGCTTGGTTTCAAACTCAATTTCCTGGAACTTTGTATGTTTCACAGCTTCATGACTTTAGTTTCAAAACTCAACATCCTGGATCTCTCTATTACTGTTGTGTTTTCCTACAATGGAAAAGCTAAGCCTGGAAACTCTTTGGTTCTTTTCCAGTGCTGTGTCCTGTATTGTATTAGAAGTGTTGTATTTTTGCAGTGAATGCAGATTTGTGACTATTGGTTTTGCCAATTAGATTGTTAACATAATTTGCCTTGTCTAAAATCAATTAGCATCTCTCTGTAGCATTATCTTTATGATAGAAGGATGACTAATTTAATACATTTGAATTTCTATTTAATTTTCTTTTCCAAAAGAACTAGTGTGCTTTTTGATCTTTTGTGGCAGAGGCCAAAATAGGTGGGGTTATTGACTTGTGATTAAGATTTGGTTATGAATGTTCCATCAGCGAGGCTTCAGTTCCAAGTGAAGAAGCAAGATACGTGTTTCACCAGTTATGTATCTATTTTCCAATTGAAATTCTTGCAAATGTACAGACCACAGTGCCACAAAGCTCCTGTCTTGTAATAAAGCTAATCTTCATGGACTTTAACAGTTTGACCTACAAATGGGTGGATAAAAAGGATCAAAGCTATCTGTTTAGTAAATGCTGGACATCAAGTTCACTTTCTTTCCAGATATCAGCATATCATTATGTTAAATTTCATGCATACAGCATGCTATCATATGTGGTTAGTGCTTTAGGAGGCCATTAATACAGAACTAAGTGTGTGTTGAACAAAATGTCTTGGTAGCAGAAGCATCCTGAGTATAATTTCTACTTATGTATACTAAGTGTAATACATAATTCTTTCATTGCAAAGAATACATGTCAGGTTATTTGTTCAAGAGAAGATATCTGGTTGCATGTTTGTAAACTTTACAGTTAGGAGAAGATGAAAGCTAAAGTGGTAGAGATGGTAACAGGAAAAAGCAAGAGGAATAATGGTGTACTGTTGGTAGCAGCTGGGAGTGTCAAGGCAGGGATGCAAGAAGGTAAGAGTACAGAAAAAAAGGAGTCTTGAGATAGATATGGCATGTGTCATTGTAATTTGTAGGTACAGAGTTTGGTAACGTTGACTGGTGGTTATTCGACCTTCTCTGAAATTGAGTGATGTTACGATTATAATCAATAACAACTTTTTCGATATGCTGACGAGTGAAATGACCAGATTGTGTTTAAAAATGAGCTCCATACATCCTCAGCAAATAAGGTCAATCTTATTATGCAAATAAGGGAGTTATTCATCAAAATAGATCAGTACTTTATGGAATGTCAGTATGATTTCCCTAGTTAATAGATCAAGCCATGAGAGAGGCTCTAAAAGGCCACTCTCTGGGCACTTGAGCAATCCCCAGTAATTGGAACTTGATCAGTTAACCTTCCCAATTCTAAGTTAATGCATTTTATGTAAAAGGTAATTATGTGATTTGAGTTTGACAAGAAAAGTACTTAATTGCTATAGTTAATCATTTTCTCCTGCTAAAAGCTATGTTACAGTGCTTGAGATCTACTAGTGATTTAGTTGCATTTGTTCCGAGCATTGAACCTCTAAAACATGGAGAAATCCTAAAGTTTAACCTAATGGGATGGCTTGGAGTAGTAACCTCCATGATCATTTATCTCAGGCCGCTCATATGCTTGAAAAAAAATATTTCTTCTAAAGTTTAAAATAGCTAATAAAATTGAAAATTAGTATAAGGGTATCAAAAAAGAGTAAACATGAGAAGACTATGGTGGTGAAACTATTATTGCATAAGAATTGTAAAGCTCATATATAGTGCTACTAGACTTTTTGCTTTTATAGATTTCTATTAGAAAGTTAAAGCCAGTGATATGACTTCATTAAAGAACTTGACTTCTTGTTGTCTTGTCGAAAAATAATTATATTTATGTTCAAACTAAGTTTGCTTTTCTTCCTAATTTATATAAGTCTCTACTTGTTGCTCGCTTCCTGATTAACACACTATCTGAAATGTCTCTATTCTTCAATTGGTCTGCCAGTTTTAATCATTATCTGCATTTGCGGAATCTTCAATATGAAATGTCTTGTTTACACATTATGCATAACAGTATGCATAAGCAACCAAATTATTTTTTGTACATATATCGCGGTTTTTGCATCTTTTAACAAACTAGTTGTGTTTAAATGACATTTTTCTTTTTCTTATGTATAAGCTAAAGAAAAAAGTACAGCCAAACTAAAACTGACAAGCAAACTGACAGGATTGGAACTGATGTAACTGATTGCCAAACAAAAAGTGCTATTCAAAAAGTAAGGCAGAATACAAGGGAAAATGCTCATTCAAAAGCACAAATTCACGGATTGTTTTTGGCTTGGGCACATTTTTCCTGCCTTACTACTGAGCTAAAAGAACATTGACACATCTTTTGAAGTACATTAACATCCATCGGATGGGATGAACTCTCATTTTAAGATGACCTGTTATCTGAAAAAAGCTAGAAACATTTATAGAATAAGCTAGAAACATTCATAGATAATGGATGAGTATGTAGTCCTAGCAAGAACTCTACTTCTGCTTAGTTCAGTCGCCTTACCTTTGATTGCTCTTTCTCCTTCACCTGTAACCGTGGCAGCCAACCCGCAGTTTGCAGCTATGTTTGTATTTGGTGATTCGTTAATTGATCCTGGAAACAACAATGATCTTAACTCCTTGGCAAAAGCGAATTATGTTCCTTATGGCGTGGACTTCAATCAAGGAGTACCGACTGGCAGATTCTGCAATGGAAAAACCATCATAGATTACTTGGGTAATTATGAGTATTAACTTTTGACTTTAATTTTCAACAGTAGAAGGTTATGTAAAGCCAAGGTAGATCAGCAAATGTTATAGACACACACCCGCATACAATGAAAAAATAGATTAGCAAATATTATATACACACACCCACATACAATGATAAAATAGTTGTTTGAGATACCAAAATAAGACCCTCTATGCCCATTGGTTGGCTGGAAGGAAATTATGAAACAAGCTCCTTTTCACTTGTCTCGCATCAAGTTTGACTGTTGATACTTGTAGGGTTTATATGTGTAGAAACGCAGCTAACATTTATTCACAACTTGCATGATAGTAAATGAAAAAGAAAGTCTTCGAGTTTTTTTATTTTTTATTTTTTTAGTCTTTGAGTTCAATAATCTACATGGATCCTATTTACAGGATTGTTCCTACATTTTGGATGAAATTTTTTATAAGTTTTTTTTCTTCCTAGTAGCCATGGGAGGGTTTTTAGAGTCTTTCGTGATGTTGACTGTCAAGTTTATGGTTAGAACCTTGGAATTGGCAATTGAAAGGCAGAAAAGATGTGAGTAGGGGTGGGGGGTAGAAAGAGCAAAAGAGTTTTTTCCCTCCTAGTCTTTTATAGCTTTTAATCAGCAAAACCTAGCTACTTTCTTTTTCAGAGAACAAAGAAATAAGAAAACACATAGAAGAAGAAACCTCAAAATGCAAATTCTTTTCCTAAATTGAGAAATTGATTAAAAATTGATTTAAATTTTATATTTTTCCTAGGACAATTACAATTTGATTGTTATGTATAGAACAAAGACAAAACCTGAAAATTAAAACACAGAAATCATGAAAAGGAATTGGCAACATGAAAACTATTACCTTCAAAAAAGGTAGAGAATTAGACCAAGTATTACATGGAAAAAAAGAGTTCAAGAGGTAAAATCTTACCCATTCTTGCAAAAATCATACTTTCTGTCGTTGATTAGGCAATAGATTTTTCTCAATTGGAAATTAGCTTCATCAACACCAAAAGTAGTTAACTGTTTTCCTAGTGAATTATATAAAAACGTAGTTTTGCTCTGCTAATTTATTCAACTCCTGGTTATTTTCCCCTTGCTTCCGAAGGAGACTTGCTGGAACTTCCTTTACTTCCACCATACACGAGTTCAACTGTTAATAGTGGAAAAATTCCTGGGGGAGTGAATTATGCTTCGGCTGCAGCAGGAATAATTGAGGAGACGGGACAAAATCTGGTAAGCTATTTTTTCCCCCCTTCTCTTAAAAGAAGAGAATATGGAACCGGTTAATTACACATTTGAAATAAAACCTAAAATTCATCTTCTGGTTGTGTTTATGCCCTTAATAGAACTTAAGAAAAAAATAGTCAATAATTTTTAGATGCCTTTTAGCCTAATATGGCACTCCAATTGGAAAAGAAGTATATTAGTCGATTCTAACATGAAAGCTAGTAATTCCAGCAAGTAACTAATTGCAATGGTTCTCAGTAGAGACTTTTAATTAAAGATATGAGATAACAAGTGCAACTTCCTATTTCAGAGCGGGTAGCTAACAAAGTTCATGTAATATTGGTTTATTGCATCTCACCCTTTACTTTTTCTTGTAATATTTCTAATACTATGTGGTAAATTGTACAGGGTGAAAGGTTCACCTTAAGTGAACAAGTCCAGAACTTCGATAACACCTTGAATCAACTCAAAGGCCAAATGAATGAGCAGGAGTTGAGTCACTATCTTGCCAGTTCTTTAGTTGTAATGGTCCTTGGTAGTAATGACTACATAAACAACTATCTACAACCTTCATTTTACACCACAAGCTATTTTTACACTCCTAAGGACTATGCTGACCTTCTTATTGAGCGTTACAGAAGGCAAATATTGGTAAGCTATTTTTTATACTCCTAAGTTGATGGTCAGTTAATTTGTGTTATCTTCAAACTGCCAACCATCTGACAATAAAACATCAGTAAATTCCACTATCGAACCTATAGAAGCATTTGCACTTTAGTCATTAAACTTCAATTTTAGATGCTTTACCTTAGTATAAAATCCATTGCACTTTAGGTCTTATATTTTTATTTTGACAGATTCCTCCTAAAATGTAAAATACATCCCACTTTTGTACTTAAAATTTGACCATCAATTGTCTACTATTCTGCTAGATTTGATAATTTCGTGAGATGTATTTCATACTTTAGGGGTTCAAATGTCCAAAATTAAAGTTTAAAACTTAAAATGTAATGAATTTCATATTTCAGAAGGCGAAGTATCTAAAACTAAAGTTTAAGATCTGAAGTTGAAACACATCTATAGTTTCATGAGTCCAAATTTGATGTAACCTTAAAAAATAAAATATGTTTAGACATTAAATTCTTGGTAGCTCGAAAATCAAGCCCAAGATTCTACTCGTGGTTCTTGCCATTAACCACGTCTCTAAGTACAAATTTAATGTTTGTAGGCATTGCATAGTCTTGGACTGAGGAAGTTCTTCTTGGGTGGAATTGGACCACTTGGCTGTATTCCAAATCAGCTGGCAACTGGTCTTTCTCCACCAGGGAATTGTGTGTCCTTTGTGAATGATTACGTTGGAATGTTCAACGCGCGCTTAAGATCTCTCGTTGATCAGTTTAACAGAGATTACAAAGGGTCAATCTTTGTTTATGGCAACACTTTTGGGGCACTTCTTAATATAATCAGGAACGCATCTACTTATGGTAAGAGCATGAACGCCTTGCTATTACTTGATTATAGTTACCACAGTTTCTTGAGCTGTGTTTGAAATGTTTGAACTTTTCTTTAAACACTCACCATATAAATCTACGAAATGAAAAGGTGTTGGAATTAATTCCATAATTAGATATGGATCGGTTGCACTAACAAATACTTGTTAATATTGTCCAACTTCTCAAATGTTTGACTTTTTTGTCAAAAGTGAACGTAATATGAGAAAGTAAATAAATATGTGTAGTTATCACTTAAGTGTACCAATGGATGCTCGCTAAATCCATTATAAAAAAACCATCATGTATTACAGAAGAGGTATTTAGTTCCATAATAATGGATTAATCTTTTGTAGATCAACAACGTCATATTTTGTCTCCACATGGGTATATAAATTTATGCATTGTACTTCAGAAAAGACTAAATATCTATTTATTTTGTCCCATCAATTTAGTTCAAAAGTACAAATTCTTATGATACGATGTGTGGTAATATGATAGGTATTACTGTTACCGATAGAGGCTGTTGCGGTATCGGAAGAAATCAAGGGCAAGTAACTTGCTTGCCATTTTCCAGTCCTTGCACTAATAGGAATCAATACATCTTCTGGGATGCTTTCCATCCAACAGCAATTGTGAACCAAATTCTTGCCAGGAAAGCTTACAATGGATCACCTTCTGATTGTTATCCTATCAATGTGCAACAAATGGCACAAATATAATTCATCGTTTGTTTGTGATCTATAATAGGCGAAGAGATACAATGGCAATCAAGAAGAATCATAACATTAAAGATAATATGGGAATCAAATAATGATTATTACCCCTGGCTAGTTGAATCTAAAGGATAGTTTGGCAAAGAGCGCTAGCATTCTTCCTTTTATCCCTCTCTCTTTCTCTCTCTCTTTCTTCACAAGAACTGCAGTTTCACATGTTCAAAAGTAATATTTCCAGAAAAATCTGAAAAAAGGAAAGCAACTTATTGCATGACTCCTTTAGTTTTTGCTTCTCCATCTTCTCAACCTAAGGAAAATTATTTTTTCAGACGAGTATTTCTAATAAAATTTTTTTTTGCATATTTCTGATCTTATTCATGGTTTCTAATGAAATGCCTTCAAAAGATCAATTTCTTTGTCAACAGGACAGTTTAAGTTCAAGTATGCTTTTTAAATTATCAATACCACTAATCCAAACTTCATATGAACGCTTGTGCAACCTAGATGGGATAAATGGCAACGGAAACTATATCAAAATTTGATCTACCTAACGATATGAACAGTCAGGATTCCATATTCGGCTTTGCTGCTAGGGAACTGAGTATATGCCACGTCAAATTCAATTCTATGTATGTCTTATTTCATTAGGTTGGATACTAGGGAGTCGTAACAATTGTAAAACTTATTATGGATGTAAATTTGCCAATTCTCTCATGATGGAAATATGGATTTTGAGTTTTAATACACTAAATTATTCTGATGACTTGTAGTCTTGTGACTAGTTTTATGAGCAAATAGCAGTTTTATGTCCGGACCACAAGAGTAACAAGTAAAATGAAAGAGAAACTGGGGGAGTGTATTTTACACCTTATTTATCAAGCTAAACTTCTAATAAATTATTTGTCATTTGCTAAGTTCTCTCATCGGCATAGCAATGTTGTTAAACTCGGATAGGGTAGCAACTCAGCTAATCTATTGGGTCACAGGTCAATTAGTCGGATTGGTTGAATCATTTTAAAAAACATGTTAACATCAGTATGATGTCATAATTATTTTATATTTTTTTTATCAATTTTCAAAATATTAAAATTAAATTCTTCGTTATATTTTAACAAACTACGCAAAATGTTTTTAAAAATATTAGGCACTGTTATGAATTTATCTCAAATTGGATATAACTTATTTTAATTTAGTTTTCAAGTAATTTTGGAAAATAGACATATTCTGAACATGAATTTAGTTTTGGGAATATGGCTTTCTATTGTAAGTTGGAATCAATGATGATAAATTGATAAGATGATAGGGGTGAAAACTTCTTGATTTAGAAATCATGCTTACACTAAGTGGGTAGTGTTTTCTTATTCCTTTAAATAAATTAAAATTTTACAATTTAGGTAACTTAAATTATGGAAA
Organism: Gardenia jasminoides; assembly: GCA_013103745.1. Classification (NCBI taxonomy): domain Eukaryota; kingdom Viridiplantae; phylum Streptophyta; class Magnoliopsida; order Gentianales; family Rubiaceae; genus Gardenia; species Gardenia jasminoides. Next base: position 9,140,353 of record CM023101.1, read on the forward strand.
AACAAAGAAAGAAAAGTTTGAGAACCGGACAAGCAATCTAATAGGGTCATGAGTTTTGTTGATTTTTGATGGTATTGATATTTGACCAAAATAGTTTTGTACCACTGACCAACCTGGGAAGAAGGCCGTTTCACAATTGGAAACAATACTGATGCGTAAAGCAGGGAATGTTATGGCACATAATCTTAGCTAAGATAAGTTTAATTTCACAGCATAGGAAAATTTAGTGGGATAGTTTCCCTTTATCCATAGTGATTGCTGCAGCTGCTGATTCAATAAATTAATTTATTTCCTAATTTTGTCAAAAAAGGTCTATCACTAATTTGTTAAGAAAATCAGCATTTTCATGGCTTTTCTATTAGCAATTTAAAATAGAAAATTCACCATTTTCGCCCTTGAACTTTTTTAGCAAAACCAATTTAATTTTAATAATTTTTTTGACCAATTTAGTCCTACAACTATGTTTTCGATTCTAATATAGGCCTTCTATAGCATCGCCATCACATTTTATCTCTTTTGCCTAACAATTCTCAACCAACCAGTGGCAATTTGGGAATGTTGGAGGTGAGAATTTATAGTTAAAAGAAGTAAAATGCATAAGGTTTTCGACTTTCTCCTCTACCTTTACTGCTACTGCTAGTAATTTTGTTTGCTCATGACCTAAGATCGACAGCACTTCGTAGATCTGCTGGAAATCTACAAACTGGGAATGCAACTCCTTTCCCCACACCAGCAAAGACGCACTCCAGATGAAACTGCAAAATAGGGTAGCCAAAGATATCTGTTTGAAACCTAAAATGCATAACATACAAATTTTAACCTTACATGACTATAAAAAATCAAGGACAAGTTCATATAATTAATTCACTCCACTTCTCCTGCAACTGCTCGATTTTAGTGTTTATTGAATCCATGCAGCAAAAGAAAGTTTAATTTCATCTCGATGAAAGATGATCAAGAGTGTGTAGCATCTTGTGAGCGTGCATTTTATTTGTTACAACTATGAAATCGAATTGCAGATCAAGGATTAAGAGTTAATGTGGTTAAGTTGATTTAAAGGGCATGGAATTCAGATAGAGATCATGATCTAATGAGTGAATCGAGTAGAACTCAAAAACACTAACTTTAAATTACCCAAAAAAAGGTACAAAAGAAAGCAATAAAAATTTTGATGTAGAAAGGGCAAAAACCTGATGCAAGCATGGTTGCAGGCAAGCCACTAAAAGATGTTATAGCACGTCTTTCCTCATGCACACGTTTATTCTTTAACCTTTAACAACAAAAGCATAATAATCACAATTGGACAAAATAATTTAAAGTAGAGAAGTAGTAAAGGCACCATGTTTAACTTTATTACAAAAGGGGCAAGCTTTATCGTAGGCTTCAATGGTTCTTTGACATAAACCTCCTAGGCCAAGGACGAAGCCTCTATCGAGAATAAAACTGCTCCAGCAATGTTGAAACTCGACTTCTGAACCATATAAGAATAATTACCCAAAAACCACCGAGATTTTTCATTGGAATATGAATTACTATTGCTGCTACTACTATATGGAGCAACTTGAGCGAATTGGTGCCTAGCCATGGTGCTAGTAGATGCTATCAAGGAAATGGCAGAGACGCCCTTGCGAGCTTTGAAGACAATGGCTAGTCCACTGAAATTAACCCTCCTTATTTTTTGCTTGAATTTGGAATTGAATCTTGCAATTTTACCACTGAGGTTTTCCACAGAATGTATGAAATTTGAAAAGAGAGGAGGAATAGTGGAAGGCAATATGGACTGGCTTGCTTTGCCTTTGGTTTTGTGCTTTTGTGTTTTTTCTTTTTCTAGCTTTTAATTATTTTGTATATTTTAATTGTTTATATTGCATGATCTAGCCCGATGTTTCAAAACTACCCCTGACTGGTCATGGGACAAAGATAAAATTGGTGGTACCATCATAGAGCAAAATGAAAAATATAGTTGGAGCACTAAATTAGTCAAAGAAAGCCATTAAGGATTAAATTAGTTTTAATGAAAATGTTTAGAGACAAAATTGTCAAATTTCCTAAAATTCTTTAATTGATTCAATGAAATTGAGAAATTAGAAACCAAATTAAATTTTTTTTACTTAAATGTATAGGACTAAAGAATAGTTTTCTCCTACCTATCTTCATTTCATTGTTTGAATAATTAAAGAATCTTTATCCAAATTTACCTAGTCATATTTTACTATTAACTGGTTTTAAAGTTTATGCAACTTTAAATTATTGACAAAAATGGCTCTAATATATGACATTATAGTGATTTGTTTTCGAATAATTTTATGGTTTATTAAGTCACATAATCGAATTGTAACTCAAATGTTGGAAATTTTTCAAAATTTGGATGATGTACATACATGTAATTAATGTATATTCATTCATGTTATTGGTACATGTATAGTATTGTGAATGTTTCTAAAATGTACATTCATTTATGAATGTATTCATGTATGTGGAAATCCTTAAATGAAAGGATAGATTCATGCTTTGATCTTAGGATCATGAGATGCATGAATTAAAGTGTATGAATTTGTACACAATACTTTGAATCTATTCATACAAGTATTTAATGAGTCCTTTTGTTTCTTAAACAATCTTTCTATATAAAGAGGTCAAGTAGAGAGTGATTTGCTGCAGAAAATTACTTTTCTACTACTGTGAATTCTCTCAACAGCACTCCTAAGTTCAAAAGGGTTTGTCTTACTTTGTGCAAGAGTTTAAGGCAAACAAACTTCATCTTATCTGAAAGGATATTTGTCCAAGGTTATTGCACATTATATCGGACAAATAAAGCTTAAAGGAAAGTGATATTCTATCACGATTTGAAGCCAATTCTTGTCACAGTTTTTGCCAGTTCATTGCAATATCTCCAACAATAAATTTGGTCATCAATAGAGATTAATTTATGAAACGATAGTTGCCTGTTTCTAATGTCAGAGAAGTACATTATTTGATAGTACTAATCCCAAGTCTTCTACTATAGTATGGTGTAAGAAGCGATAACCAATCTAACACTTCAATTCTAGTATGTCTATAAATGTTCCTTTCCAAAAATTTGAACTCCATTGGAATTTTGAATATTCTAAAAAAAAATTGTTCCCAAACATACATATGCAGCAGCAACAATATAAAAACACCATAAATATCAAAAGATACCCAAAGAACACACACACACACACGCAAAAGCCCTAAAAATAGTTAAGACAATATAGTATTACATAAACATCAACATCCTCTTTGTCATTATTTCCACACCTCTTTACTGCCTTGCTATGATCATTTTCCTTCTTATACATCCTTCTCTGTCCCTTTTAACTTTCTCTATTCTATGCCACTAAATGTAACTCCTATGCTGTACATTGCCACCCCACAACACCCCCAACCCTTATTGTCTTCTCTTTTCCCCACCTTCTATGGTCTCCTTTCCTTTTTCCTCTCCTAGTTTGACCCTCCTCTCTTTAACACTCTTCCTCCGTTTCTGTTACTTTTCCTTATGATTAGATATCCTACCTCCATTTTCTTCCTCACCAACTTCACCCTCCCTCTTTCTTTTTTTTCCCTCTCTCCTTGCTCTCTTTTCTCCCCCAAACTAGATTTCTCCAATCCTTAATTTCTTTTTTCCACCATCCTCTCTTTTTTCTATGACCAAATCACCATATATTTTTAAAACAATTCCGTTTTTCCAATCCTGTAACAATTCCATTCCTGACACCCTTCTCTCTCTACTAAATGCTTCTTCCTACTCGGCCCCTCCTAAACCACACAATTCCCTAATCTTTTTCTTATATTTGCTCACTACCTATCGGACCACTTCTGGTCAATTTTGAGTAAATCTGTGTAGTCTTAGAGAAACCCCAAGCAGATTCTAAAGCAGCATATATAGGTTGTTTTGAAATCAAACTCCATTCATAGATTTTCAAATTGGTCAAGTCTTTAATCCCTCCTTCTATACGAAATAAGATTAATAATATTTTTTATAATGTCGCGCCCCATCTTTCGAAAGGAGGGAAGAAACCCTCGTCGTTTTGGATTTTTAGTTGAAAAAGGCTTTTTAGTTAAAAATTAATTTTTGAAAAAGAAAAAGAAATGGGTCATGGGACTACAAAAATGCGACGATTTGGACCCAAAAACAAAAGTCTAAAAAAGGGTTTTTAGAAAAGTTTGGAGTCGCCACTTGGTATGGAGTTTAGGTGTACCAAGTCACCCAAAAATTTTAATTAATGAAAATAAACTAAGAAAACCCTTTTTTAGACGACTCCAGGTCTTTGAAAAACTAGAGAAAAAGGTTCGGGGGTCACGGTTGAAAGAAGGGAAGGCAAAGATTCGATGTTACTCGTCTCTAAGGCACCATTCTAACCTAACCAAAGCTAGTTGCATGATTTAGTTAAAAATTTTCCTAATTCTAACTTTAAAATTTATCACCTTTGGATGTTATCTATATGGATGCAAAACTTAAACCTAATATTGGATCGAGAGGGGCAAAATGTCTCCTTGAGATTTGATTGGAATTGATCACATTAGTTGTGTCATCCAAATTTGATCCCTCAAGGAGGTCACGAAAAATGCAAATGATGAGACTCAAAAAGAACAGGAAACTAGAGTTTTCAAAAGAAATGTAATTTTTATAAAATCTCAAGGGAAAAGGAATTGGATTTTTGAAAAGATGAATTTTTAAGTGTAAAAAGGAACTTGATTTTCAAAAGATGAAATTTTAAGAAAAATGTATTTTTGACTTTGAATTGCTAAACAGGAGGAAGAAACTTGATTTTTTAAAGAATGATTTTGATAGAATTTAAAATAATGCACATGTCTTTCCTAAAGAGGGATAATACAACATAATAGGTGTAGGGGAACTAGGTTCGTGACTTTAAATCTTCCTTTTCATAGAAGGAAATAAAAGCGTGCTAAGGCTAGGAAGCCATACTCGCTCTTTTTCCTAATTCAAAGGGTAATGCTCTAAAATGCACTAATCTATTTTTAACGAAAAAGAAAACTAAATGACATGTTTCGCATACGGGATGGGAGAATAGTAACATGCAAAAACGGAAAAGAAACTCTAAAAGTGAAAAGTGTGTGAAATTTGTATCCAATGCATGAACGGCATTAAGGGTCTAGCATTGGACTAACCCTCATCTAAAAGTTCTCACCAACATTGGATTAGTGAGAAATCGAAAGGAAAAGCCACAACTAGCGTTGGACTAGCGTGGTAACATCAATACATTTACACAATAAACATGTAGACATGATAATAAAGCAAGTAAGCACATAAAACACATAAACACATAACACATAGGCATAATATCTAAATGCAAAACCTAGTAAAGCGATAAACACATAAGCATGCAAACACACAAATAAAAGCATATAAAACCTAATTATTACATTGGGGAAACCTATATACAATTCTAGAGGGGGAAATCAAAATAATAACCTATCTATTACAACTTGGCATTCAAGGCCTCCAAATAATTTACCCAAAATTTAAATAAAATAATAAAGACCTAAAATGAATAAAAACAAAGGAAAACTTAATTTAAACATGCAAAATCATGCAAAAACCCATAGGAGCAGATAAGGGCACATAATAAGGGGAGAGAAGTTACCATCCCTTGATGTGATGTCTCAACTGAATGCCCAAATGAGGGGAATGGCTATCTAAGACTCAATGTCAACAAAAGGGGATCAAGGCACCAATTTAAAGGAAAAATCAATCAAGAATTCAAAGGCGAGATATTAAAACAAACTATGCAAGCAACATGGATAAGACTGGAAAACATGAATACTCAAACAAGTTTCTGAATCAAAAGGGCAGAAAATAGCCACAAAACAGAAAAGCAGAAAGGTTACGCGGATAGTTACGCGGACCCGTACGCGCAACCAAGGTCGCGTTTCATGCAAAAAAGAGATTCAGAAGGGAAACGTGGATCGAGCTGCGTAACCTCCCGCGTTTCTTCCCATCTTCAAAATTCCAGGAAGATTGCTTCCAGTTTTTCCAACCAAAACACAAATACAACACCAGAGACAGCAAGATCAATTTCAAGGTATAAATATTATCATTCAGATCACATAAAGATGAGCTAAACACAAAAAGGTCGAATCTTAAGCATTAACATCGTCAAGTAGGAAGAAAAGGGGAGAAAAGAAACCACCAGAATAGAAACGTTGGGGTGTTACGCGGAGCGATCCGCGTAAGTACTCCGCGTTTCTTCACATCTTCAAACATTCAAAGAGAAATGCGGAGAGTTACGCGGATCAGTTCGCGTAAGAACCCCGCGTTTCTTCACATCTTCAAAGCGTGAAAAATATTTTTCCAGAAATTTTACAGAAAACACAACAAAATCAACACAGAAACATCTGACATCTGATTTTTAAATGTAAATACAAGTTTATGAGTTTTACCAAGACTATATAAACACAACCATACTCATACTATAACACATAATCATCATCATTATCACAAGAAACTCAAAGAACACAACCATGGCCTTGGTTCCACCAAAAGGCCCAACTTTTCAGCGATTTTTCGATCAAAATAAAGCAGATAAGGTAGAGAGAAACTACCTGAGTCAGAAGCTTTACAAAAAACGGACCAAAACTCCAAACAAAATGATCTTCACTCACTTCAAAAAAAAGAAAAGCCCTAGTTTTCTTTTCTCTCCTTTCCCTTTTACTCTTCTTTTGATTCAACTGTTTCTCTCTCTTTTTCTTCACTTTTCCTCACTCCAATTCGCCTTCCTCAGCCTTTTTTCTCTCATCTCCTCTCTTTCTCAGAAAACCTAAAGAGCTATTTATAACCCATTTACCCTAGAACCAAAGGCTTGGATGCATTTAGGGTTTGTTGGTTGATTTTTGATCATTAGATGGGGTGTTATGGATTAAGGGTGAGTTAGGGATTAACTAAATAGGTTCCTTGATGCTCAAGGAGCAGAAAATACAGCTGGAAATGAGGAGAAAAATGGCGGGAAAAATCACGCCACAGATTTTTTTAGCCTCGATCAGTTACGGATCACATTGGACCACCCGAATAGGTCCAGCTTTCAGTTCTAAGCCCTTTTTTTTTTAAAACCATACAAAAATAAGAAAATATGTTATAATAAATAAATAAATACTAATAAATAAAAAACACTCCGCGTAATAGGTCCGCGTTTCAGTTCTAAGCCCTTTTTTTTTTAAAACCATACAAAAATAAGAAAATATGTTATAATAAATAAATAAATACTAATAAATAAAAAACATGAGGTAATAATTGAAAAAGTCAAAATTTGGTGTCTCACTTTTCTCTTTGTTTGAGTTTCAAGAAACTCTAGACAAAGACGTGACACCAAATGCTTAATTTTTCACTGGTTGTATCCAACCATTGTAAACAACAGGAATGTTAGATTGCCAATTTTCAAACTAAAAATGCATAATGTGACCGAACTCGTATAGAGTTGTCTACGTATCTCGCCATGAGAATCCAGTCAAACGTAGTTCAAATGCAAATGAACTGCGATGAAATGAGTACTGAATCTTGTAAAATTTGAGAACGGGAGATAGAAGGGTGCGCGGTGGACGCTGAGACTCACCAACAGGAATTTAAATATTCAAGCCAAGAATAAAATTAAATGCCGTGAATTGGGGTAGAAGGGTGCTCGGCGGACGCTGAGACTCACCAACAGAAATTTAAATATTCAAGAAGGGAAGATAGGAGGGTGCCCGGCGGAGGCTGAGACTCACCAACAGGAATTTAAAATATCAAGAAGGGGAGATAGGAGGGTGCCCGGCGGAGGTTGAGACTCACCAACAGGAATTTAAAATATCAAGAAGAGGAGATAGAAGGGTCACGGAGGTCGAGACTCACCAACGTAAATTTAAAATATCAAGAAGGGATAGAGGGGAGGTCGAGACTCACCAATGAATTTAAAATGAAGCAGGGAGATAGAAGGGTGTCTGAGGTCAGACTCACCAACAGGAATTTAAAATGAAGCAGGGGAGATAGAAGGGTGCCCGGCTGAGACATCAACCAACAGGAATTTAAATTGAAGCAGGGGAGATAGAAGGGTGCCTGGCGGAGGTTGAGACAGCAACCAACAGAAATTTAAATTGAAGTAGGGGAGATAGAAGGGTGCTCATGGAGGTTGAGACAAAGAACCAACAGTAAATTTAAATTGAAGTAGGAGAGATAGAAGGGTGCATGAGGCTGAGACAGCAACCAACAGAAATTTAAAATTCTTTCCAAATTTAGACTATTCAGTGGGACTGGACTCAAACCTGAATGACTAGATGGGAAAATGCAAATATGCCCTAGGTCTAAAATGCTGGTGGGATTGGACCCAAATCTAGACACTAGTGGGAAAGATGGAAACATAAATTCTGGATTGCCAGACTTTGAAAAAATAAAACACAAGCTGTTCAAACATGGTAAATGTAAAATGCAAGTAATGATGCACTCAGTGAAATGTTGCATTTCTGATGTTTTGATTTTCTTGTCTTGAAAAGGAAGTGATTGATAGGAACAATGACTTCTCTCTCTCTTTTTTCTTTTTTTTCAAGAATTGATGGATTTTGGAAATTTGAAGAGTATAACTGAAACCTTTCCTCTCCAGGGTTGAAACAAATACACATATGTTGCCATCCTCTTGATCTGCAAACCTTTTCCGGCAAAAATTAATTTTTGAATGCATTGTCCAAAATTGGAGATCACTTCCCTCAAAACAAAATTGCCCCAGTGTCAAATGAATCGTTAATCCTGCAGAAGTCATGAAATATTAACCAATTAGTCTATGGAAATTCAATTTCTCTTTTTTTTTTAAATCATAAAGTGCAAATTCTCTTGGGATCACAACTGTTAGCCATTAAAATGACTAAAACGTATCAGAATCATGGGATAAAATGCATTCATGAGATACTTATGTTCATAAAACATTGCTTGTTCTCAAATGGTAGGAAGTATTCATCAAAAACAAGCTATGGGATTGAAATAAACCATGCGATCTAGGAAATCCAAATCCTCATAAACCAGGCAAAATATTATTATGCAATTATTCAATGTGCATCAAGTACTCATAATATCAAGTAAAAGAGAGACAATTATACCTCAATTTTAACAATTCAAACTTGATTTTTCACTTTCACCAAATTTTGCAATCAAACGACTCATATAGTCAATTCAAGCTTGCCTTTTCCATAGTTTTCTCAGATTTTACTGCTAAAAAGGATTTGCTGAAACACATCTTCTTACTCAAATTGCAATAATGCCTTTGACGAAAATCAACACTTTAGGTAAAGATTCCGTTACTGACATATGCCTTCTTGCTCAAATAGTAAAAATGTCTTTTGACACGAAAACCAACACTTTTAGGTGAAAATTCCCGATTACTCAACATTTTACTTGTTCAAACTGCTTTGCATACTCGTAATTCAAATACCGTTTTACGCAAAAGTTAACATTTGTAGATGCTAAACCTCCGGTTACTTAGTACTAGAATCAGTGGAGTAGAACTTTAGTTCTCACTTTGCTACTTTTTCTTTTTTTTTTCTCTTTTTTTTTTCTTTTTCCTTCTCTCTCTCTTTTTTTTTTTTTTTAGTATATCAATTGAAAAAGGATCATTTGCCAACTATATCAATCATTTTCTTGCAAAATCCAATAAAAGAAGAAATCTTATTTAATAGGAAAAAACTGAGGCATAATTTTCCCTATTTTACAAAACATATTTTCTAAAATGCCAATGTCTTAATCACATAATAATTATTCGAAAATGATGGAAAAGGACTTTTCACATCGGCCTTTATTTCAAAAGATGAAGGCAATTGCAACCTAATGATTGACATTTGCACCTTTTGAATCAAATTTAAAACAAATCAATTTATGGGCAAATGTATAATTTAGATAAAGTTTTTTTTTTTTTTTGAAAAATTTGGCAGAGTTTCCCCTATAATTGGATGAAACTTCCTACCAGCAACCCAAATTTTCGAATACATTTAACACATATAAGCACATAAGTGCCAAATTTAAGCAAATATATACATCCTGATGCAGCAATTTAACCAAAAAAATTTCTAACACATCGCCTCCGGTGGCCTCTGGGATAGGCGGCGGAATGTCGAGGCGCGCCTCTATATGACCTAGTCGAGTGCTCAAAGCTCCGAGTTGTGTCTCCATACGCTCCCATCGGGCAGATTAAAATGCAATGTGCTCATGCATGCATTGATAAAATTATTCAGTGAATGTTGCAAACTCTCTTTTCTTTTTTTTTTCTTTTTTTTTCTTAAGTAAAAGCAATGGATCTTGAAAGCTTGAAGAGTATCACTAAAACATTCCTTTCTAGGGGTTGAAACAAATGCACATGTGTTGCCATCATTTTAATTTGCAAACATTTTCTGGCAAAATTGATTTTTGAATGCATTGTTCAAAATTGGAGATCACTTCCTTCAAAAAAATTACCCCAGTTTAGTCAATGGCGAATTTGCTCCAGTTTAATTCAATAAAAATTGACTCTAATGTAGCCAACCAAAATTTTGCCCCAGTTTAATAAAAACAAATAAAAATGCTTCAATGGGCCATTAAAAATTTTCTTCTCTTCTTTTTATTTCCATTCCTTTTTTTTTCCAAATTTTCTTTGTTTATTGAAAATTTCCTTTGAGAGAGAAGAAAAAAAAAATTCTCAATTTAAACAAAAAATGCCCCAATTCGAAAATGCAATCCAAAGGTAAAATGCTTCAAAAATCCAAAGGCACTACATGCAGCATTAAAGGGAAAACTTTTCTTTTCTACATTTTCACTTCTTTTTTTTTCCTTTTTTTTTTGAAAGGTAAATCCAAAACTAGCTGTTAGAGTTGGCGCTCCTTCGAAATTGATAGGCTGTGCCATCATCTTGAAATGTAGTGTTATTGATTTTTTATTCATGCTTGATTTTTGGATCTGCAAAATTTGTCTTCTGCTTCTTGCGGATCTCAGCCATGAATACCTGCATACAAGAGGGGACTTGCAAAATATGATGTGCACTTGAATTCTCAAAAAATTTGTTTTCTTTATTAATTTTTTTTTTGAACATGATGCAATAATTATTACTCAAGAAAAATGTTAACTTATCAAAAGTCAAATTTTGAGTGGCAAATTTAAAGATGTGTTACTTGACCCTTGGGTATACCCACAAATACATCATAGAAATGCTTTAGGGCTCTTTTTTTTTTTTGTGGAAAGCAATCAAATGGCAATATCAAAAAAATACATTAGTCTGTTACTAGAGACATCCAAGATAATATAAATCATATTACTCAAATAAAAGGCAAGTCAAAAGATCATGCTTACTCATATAGGAGAACTCATGATGAACCTCTTGAAATTAGATCAAATTGCAATAGGTCTCTCCCTCACTTAGGGTCAATATTTTGGGGAAAAAGGCCACTCTTTCTTGCTAACTCATGCTTCAAGACCACTCAGGTAGGTGTCGATTCAAATAAAAAAGAAGGTAAGAGAAAACACTGCACATTGAGGTTCTTCTTGGTATTATATCTAAATTGCATTAAACTGATTCAACACCCTAATTTTGATGAAAGCCAAAAGTTACTCACCCTTAATTTGTATGAAGATTTAGTCAGCATATAAAATCCAGGGGCTTGTAATACTTAAGACGAAGAGATAGCCAAACACAAGGAGATAGGTTATGACCTTGCAATCATGAGTGATTCATGGGCTCCTTAGAGATTGATCTATACTTCAAGTTGTCATGAAACATAAGTCAGCGATGGACTTTGTGAGCTTGTAATGTGGCTTGAAGAGGACAGCTAAAAGAAATAGGATTGTTAAGGACATTTGCACCTATTATCGTATTTCTTTCAAAAAATTGCCCCAGTTTTTGACCTTAAGATCTTGCATCTCATCATGACTTCTATCATCCTTCTTCGATGATTTTTGGCATTGAATTTTCTCTTTGCTTTTCTCAGTTTTTCTTTTTCATATTTTTTTCTTCTCTCTTTTCCATTTTTTTTCTTAACTTCACTCCTTCTTTTTTTCTTTTCTTTTCTTCTCCTTTTTTTTCAATTTTTTTTCTTTTCTTTTTTCTTTTTCTCAAAAATTTTAGCATCCTTGACGTCATTGAAAATGCTTATGTCTCCTATCCCAATGTGGGGATGCGATCATAAGTGCTGTTGAAACGAACCACCAATTTAGGCTCAATCTTGGGATGCAAAGGGTAAAGAGTGTTTAGATAGTAGAAGAGATGGCCAAAACATCATTTCCAAGTCCCATGACAACCAAAGTAAAGAACAAATCATTGTGAAAATCTGTTCCTTTCTAACCTTTGAAAATCACTCTAATAGGGGTATGATCATCAAGGCTTTTATTTGAAACGAAATTGTACTTCTGATGACTCAAATGGGAGAATAAATGATAAAATCTGTGTAGAGACAAAAACGAATGCATAAAGCATCATCCCAAATTTTCAAAACAATTAAAAGTAATGAACATTTTGCTTTCAACTGAATATGAGTTGAATCAATCTAGCTGTAGTGAACCTTTACAAAATAAAACTGCCCTGACTTGGGGTGTGCTAACCAATGTAGTTGATTTATTCATTCTGAAGGCTTGATAGGATCAGAAAAGTAAAACGAAAGGAAAACACCATTTTGCTTGGTCACTGAAAATAAGATAACAAGTTCGACTGACGCATTTGAGATTTTGAATTCAGGCTCTCTCACTACATTATTGAGGCCACAATTTTACGGTATGCAAAAATTTTGTGAATTTTATTCAACAAATGACAAGATTCAATTCGGTCTTGTTTTCTTAAAATCCATCATGAGGTCTCCTTATAAGCAAGAGAAGATGAAATTCACATAAATATGTACACAACTACAAAAATAAGGAAAGCCCAAATGAATAGCTTTATCTGTGTAAAAATCTGGAGTAAAAATTTATTTAACTAAGAAAAATGAAAACATCTAAAATACACCTCTACTTTTCATTCTTCCCTCTCTTTTATTTACAAAACATGTCAAAACATTGATTTTCATAGACAAGTCGTTAAACCTCTATGCCATAAACCTCTATGCCATAAATCTCATAGATGCTCTGAACTTGTGTTTCCCCAAATGAATTCTCCATAGTTTGCATTGCAGGATCTACCCAAGAATCAAATAATACTTCTAATCTTCAAAACTTTATTAGATCAAGAAAATGTTTCTTTCTTATCAACGCACACATTTTTATGAATACAAGGGATGGGGGAAAGGAAAAGAAAAAAAAACTTAGAGTTAGTAAGCAGAATTGCAAAACTGGTATGCATGTCCTATGGGGGAGCCCTTTTATGCCAAGGGTGGGCCTAGCATGAAAAATGCAATCCTCTGGGGTATGCACCATGCAATACCTGATGGATCCGATCACTTCATTGATATGCGATTAGTAAAACAATCTAGAGGATTGACCAAAAGAATATGTGATACTTGATGCATCACGAGGACAAAGTCCGAATGGATTTATTACTTTAATTGATATGTGAAGAGAGGTTAAAGGTTAATTTAGCATGAAAAGGACTATTCTTGAAAGAATCGTAGCGTCTTGACTAGTCTTGAGGGAAATATGGATCTAGTTCAAATGGATTGGATGGGATTGATGGTTTACCCAAAAGTCGATTGGGTTCATTGCTTACCTGTAACTCCATATCTCAATTTTATTTGCAACACACTAGCTCATAAGCTTTCTAAAATCAAGATTTGGCCTTTATAAAATCATTATCTCAACAATGAGAAATTATTTGTGCATTTTTTTTCGATTTAGTGTCCTTATGCATGGGATTTTACCAACTTTGATAAAATGGCCAAAAAATGATTATTAGAGGTTTATATTCTAGCATGCGAAGGTCACTCCATATCTTTGGGTGCCATCATAGAAGGGATCGAACCCTACCTTACCTTGTGCACTACCCCTTTGGATGTTACTGAAAACATAAACATGCAAGTCTCATTGGATTATATATCCGAGACAGAAGGGATGGTTTATTCCTATCGCGGGATTCCCTAAATGGCATTCCCTCTATGGTTTATGCATGATGCCATTTTATTAAAGCAAGTAAGAGTGCAAAATGAAACATGGCCTATAGGAGCCCCATTTGAATGCCGGGGTAAGCCTAAAAGTGATATGCAATTACAACTTAAATGCAATAGATATAAATTCAAACGTGCAATAGCCTATCTAGAAGGATGGCTTGTCTTAAAAGAGTGCCAAGACTCTTATTTTCTAGAGTTTGTGAAATGCAAGAAAGGGAGACAACAAAAGGTTAGTTTAATCAAGGTATCACATAACACGCTTGGGCAACAAATTGCACAAGAATAAAGAGGGGTGGAATCCCTCCTCTCGTGTCTAGTGATCCTTAATAGGGTAAGATGGACTCTACCCTAGGCAATTCTAACATGGATGCATGAGGTTGACCTCACTAATGCATCTAAACTCGACAAAGGTTACAGGCTCCCAAACCTTCAGACTAAAAGGCAAAAGGTTATCAATCCGAATGCCTCAAGTCGGTGGTTCGAGTGATCCCCTGGACATTACTACATTTGCGTGCAGCCACATGTCCAAGTGGATCAATCCTAATCCTAATAGGGAAGAGTGGCGTGACAAGCCACTAAAGTAAAAAACATAGGGTCAAAGTAAAATACATATGCACGTATGAGAATGATTCCCTTTGAGAGGAGAGATTCAAATACCAAACATTCTCGAGGCTCTAGGGTAGATGCACACCCATCCCAAATGCAAAGCGCGATACAAGTAAATATCAATACAAATAAATAAACCAATAATTCATTCATCATGTACGCGATGTGTAAGGAGCGATTGCGCGGGAAAAAATCCTAAAAAAGAAAAGGAAAAGAAAAATGAATGCAACCTAAAACATTCAAATGTGATATATAAGAAAGTTAGAAAAACGAAATAGTCAACTAAATCAAGTGCTCAGACTCTCTTAGGAAAATCCCCAGTGGAGTCTCCAAGCTGTCGCGCCCCATCTTTCGAAAGGAGGGAAGAAACCCTCGTCGTTTCGGGTTTTTAGTTGAAAAAGGCTTTTTAGTTAAAAATTAATTTTTGAAAAAGAAAAAGAAATGGGTCATGGGACTACAAAAATGAGACGATTTGGACCCAAAAACAAAAGTCTAAAAAAGGGTTTTTAGAAAAGTTTAGAGTCGCCACTTGGTATGGAGTTTAGGTGTACCAAGTTACCCAAAAATTTTAATTAATGAAAATAAACTAAGAAAACCCTTTAGACGACCTGTGTCTTTGAAAAACTAGAGAAAAAAGGTTCTCACGGTTGAAAGAAGGGAAGGCAAAGATTCGATGTTACTCGTCTCTAAAGCACCCTTCTAACCTAGCCAAAGCTAGTTGCATGATTTAGTTAAAAATTTTCCTAATTCTAACTTTAAAATTTATCACCTTTGGATGTTATCTATATGGATGCAAAACTTAAACCTAATATTGGATCGAGAGGGGTAAAATGTCTCCTTGAGATTTGATTGGAATTGATCACATTAGTTGTGTCATTCAAATTTGATCCCTCAAGGAGGTCACGAAAAATGCAAATGATGAGACTCAAAAAGATCAGGAAACTAGAGTTTTCAAAAGAAATGCAAGTTTTATAAAATCTCAAGGGAAAAGGAATTGGATTTTTGAAAAGATGAATTTTTAAGTGTAAAAAGGAACTTGATTTTCAAAAGATGAAATTTTAAGAAAAATGTATTTTTGACTTTGAATTGCTAAACAGGAGGAAGAAACTTGATTTTTAAAGAATGATTTTGATAGAATTTAAAATAACGCACATGTATTTCCTAAAGAGGGATAATACAACATAATAGGTGTAGGGGAACTAGGTTCGTGACTTTAAATCTTCCTTTTCATAGAAGGAAATAAAAGCGTGCTAAGGTTAGGAAGCCATACTTGCTATTTTCCCTAATTCAAAGGGTAATGCTCTAAAATGCACTAATCTATTTTTAACGAAAAAGAAAACTAAATGACATGTTTCGCATACGGAATGGGAGAATAGTAACATGCAAAAACGGAAAAGAAACTCTAAAAGTGAAAAGTGTGTGAAATTTGTATCTAATGCATGAACGGCATTAAGGGTCTAGCATTGGACTAGCCCTCGTCTAAAAGTTCTCACTAACATTGGATTAGTGAGAAATTGAAAGGAAAAGCCACAACTAGCGTTGGACTAGCGTGGTGACATCAATACATTTACACAATAAATATGTAGACATGATAATAAAGCAAGTAAGCACATAAAACACATAAACACATAACACATAGGCATAATATCTAAATGCAAAACCTAGTAAAGCGATAAACACATAAGCATGCAAACACACAAATAAAAGCATATAAAACCTAATTATTACATTGGGGAAACCTATATACAATTCTAGAGGGGGAAATCAAAATAATAACCTATCTATTATAACTTGGCATTCAAGGCCTCCAAATAATTTACCCAAAATTTAAATAAAATAAATAAAGACCTAAAATGAATAAAAACAAAGGAAAACTTAATTTAAACATGCAAAATCATGCAAAAACCCATAGGAGCACATAAGGGCACGTAATAAGGGGAGAGAAGTTACCATCCCTTGATGTGATGTTTCAACTGAATGCCCAAATGAGGGGAATGGCTATCTAAGACTCAATGTCAACAAAAGGGGATCAAGGCACTAATTTAAAGGAAAAATCAATCAAGAATTCAAAGACGAGATATCAAAACAAACTATGCAAGCAACATGGATAAGACTGGAAAACATGACTACTGAAGCAAGTTTACAATCAAAAGGCTGGAAAATAGCCACAAAACGTAAAAGCGAAGGTTACGCGGATGGTTACTGACTGTGACATGTAAACCAAGGTCGCTTTCATGCAAAAAGAGATCTGTAGGGAAACGTGGATCGAGCTGCGTAACCTCCCGCGTTTCTTCCCATCTTCAAAATTCCAGGAAGATTGTTTCCAGTTTTTCCAATCAAAACACAAATACAACACCAGAGACAGCAAGATCAATTTCAAGGTATAAATATTATCATTCAGATCACATAAAGACGAGCTAAACCCAAAAAGGTCGAATCTTAAGCATTAACATCGTCAAGTAGGAAGAAAAGGGGAGAAAAGAAACTATCAGAATAGAAACGCTGGGGTGTTACGCGGAGCGATCCGCGTAAGTACTCCACGTTTCTTCATATCTTCAAACATTCAAAGAGAAACGAGGATAGTTACGCGGATCAGTTCGCGTAAGAACCCCACGTTTCTTCACATCTTCAAAGCGTGAAAAACATTTTTTCAGAAATTTTGCAGAAAATACAACAAAATCAACACAGAAACATCTGACATCTGATTTTTAAACGTAAAAACAAGTCTATGAGTTTTACCAAAACTATATAAACACAACCATCCTCATACTATAACACATAATCATCATCATTATCATAAAAAACTCAAAGAACACAACCATGGCCTTGGTTCCACCAAAAGGGCCAACTTTTCAGCGATTTTTTGATCAAAATAGAGATATAGGAGGAAACTACACCTGAGTCAGAAGCTTTACAAAAAACGGACCAAAACTCCAAACAAAATGATTTTCACTCACTTAAAAAAAAAGAAAAGCCCTAGTTTTCTTTTCTCTCCTTTCCCTTTTACTCTTCTTTTGATTCATTTGTTTCTCTCTCTTTTCTTCACTTTTCCCTCACTCCGCCTTCCTCAATTTTTTCTCTCCTCCTCTCTTCTCAGAAAACCTAAAGAGCTATTTATAACCCATTTACCCTAGAACCAAAGGCTTGGATGCATTTAGGGTTTGTTGGTTGATTTTTGATCATTAGATGGGGTGTTATGGATTAAGGGTGAGTTAGGGATTAACTAAATAGGTTCCTTGATGCTCAAGGAGCAGAAAATACAGCTGGAAATGAGGAGAAAAATGGTTGGAAAATCACACAGATTTTTTTAGCCTCCGATCGTTACGCGGACATTACGGACCACTCAGCTTCAGTTCTATGCCCTTTTTTTTTTTTTAAACCCTACAAAAATAAGAAAATATGTTATAATAAATAAATAAATACTAATAAATAAAAAACATGAGGTAATAATTGAAAAAGTCAAAAATTTGGTGTCTACATATAAGATTAGTAATTTTTTTTATTCTATTTGACTACTGTAAATTAAGTAATATTATTAGTCATCTCATTCTATACAAAAACAAATTGTTTTGTTGATTTTTCATTTATGAAAAAAAATTTACATCAAATTGTGCTAGTTAGACATGATTGTGAACTTCTATTTTATTTTTTTATAAATTTAGTAATATTTTTACAAAGTACAATGACGAAGAAGGTCTTGCTAGGACATAATCTAGACTAGAAATTTTATTTTAAAGTGGTAAACATTAACATATCTATATTTAATTATATTATGTAGAGTATTTTTAAGGTGTTTTTGGGCCAAAATTTTAAATTTATAAGAATATTTTTAAGTATTCTCAATTGTTTAAGTGTAAAAAGATTTAATTTACTAAGAGTTGGGGGATGGTAGCACCTCTTGGTTACGGTGTTTAGATCGGATATTAAATCTACAAACTAGATGGTTAATTTGATTTGCATCATTCATTTTTTGATCCATATCTAAATCCTCTCAGAGTGTGTATACCTTTTCAGCATATCAAATTAATTAGATATTCAATACTGTCCATCCAATAACTTTTCTTTAATTTTATAAACCCAATAAGTAAAATGGCATGAAAGTAATGGAATTCCATAAAGATCATGCGACCAGAGGTCACTGGAAAGGGAGAGTGGGAGGTAGATAGGGGCAGGACGGTGTGAGGGAGAGGGAGGATAGGGGGCGGTAAGGAAAGGGAGAGGAGGAGGAAGGAGGCGAGGAGAGAAGGAGAAAGAAGTGAAGGAAAGAGAGGAAGGGAGAGGAAGATGTTTGCTAGCAATGGTAGCCGATGGTGGGTGGTGATGAGTGATGCAAAAATTTTAACAAGTTTATAAAAAATATTTCAAAATTTTAAATTTTAAAAACTCCAAAATACAATGTCAAAAACACTAAACACAAATGAATTATCTATAGTAAAAAATTTCCACATACATCACGAGAGTAAAGTTTCTACACAAAACCTCCAACAACACCTAATTCACACAAAACCGATCATTGAAAAAGAAGTTAGACTTTGGAAATAAGTAAAAGGAGATCAAACTAGAGTAGATTAATAGTTTTATTGTGTAAAATGAAAAATAACAGTGAAAAACACTATTCCAATTGGATCGAATATCCATAGATCACAAAAAAATATGATCCACAGTGGATTAGAAGAACCTTGTGATATCTATGTGATATGATCAGTATATGACTCGATAGATCAAGTAATTGCAAAGAGTGGATAACCATTTTGAACAGTTCTACTCCATCTCCTAGTTCTATCTATGCACTAGAATATATAGCTTGTTGCATATTTTATAGACGTAGTTTGCTAAAGAAGGACATTGAAACTTAATGATAAAATTAAATGTGATAAGTTGTGAGCACATTATCTTCTAATGGATTATATACATAGCCGCCCATAATATATATTAAGTGCAGGTACTTTGTTAATTAGTAGGTACATATATTTTTGTAAAGTGTAGGTAATTTTTAATATTAGTGATATAGATGTAAAACAAATATGTAAAAGAAAGAAAACTAAAATTTGAATACATATTCATCCACACCTACTAGTACAAAAGATTCTTTTACATTGATGGTGTAGGTAGAAAGGCTAATACATATACATATATATAAATACACATACAAACACACACACACACATATATGTATATGGGCAACCCTCCGTGTATGGGATTTGCCATAAAAAAAGTGCCTGACATAATTATTCGAGTTGTATAATATCTTTGGATCTAAGGACTTAGAGGACTATCTTTATTTTTAATTTTCTATCTATGAAAATTTTATGTAGTACTTTGGTTATTGGTGAGCTTATATTGATGATATGTATAACTCGCATTGTCACAACTCTGGGCATCACAACTTAAATTACAAACCAAGATAGGATTCATGTATAGCCTACAAAAAAAGTTTTACCTATTTAAGTGATATTTGGATTTTAAAAAATACAACAATGAATTGTTTAACTATTGCTATGATCTACTTGTAGGATATTGCTAGATGAGGCAAATGGGGAATTTACTTTCATACTAGATGAAACAAAGCCCTTCATAGCATGTTTCCCACCCACTTGTGTCAATGGGGGAATGATTTTTATAAGGGATAATTTCAGAAACCTCCCCTGAGGTTCCATGAAATATCACTTAACTCCCCTGACGTTTTCAAAATCTCTCTTACCACCCCTGAAAAGATTGTGAGTCCACATATCACTATCAGAAGGGATCAATTGCCAATAATACCCTCATTTCTTCCAACAATTATTTAGCTTCTAAAGACCAAAAAAAAAATTTTTTTTGACAAACCTCATAAGCATATAATTGCAAAATGTCTAGGAAACAATTAGTACCACTCTTCTTTTTCTATACCAACAAAGGTGTGAAATTATCTGTCAAGACTTACAAAGGCGCGCAATTGCTTATCAGGAAAAATACTCATAACAATATGACTTCTATTTGTATGTTGTAACCATCCTTTCTTCTCTCCTTTATTTCTTTTTCTTGTGAACGATACGAGAACTTGGAATAGAGGTGGAGAAAATTACAACTTCACTAAGATAATCCCCTAAACTTTGGAGTGAATGTATGATTTTCAAAACAAAACTACATAACAGTTAAAAATTATGAGCTGTACTTTAAATGATCAATAAGTAATAAGAGATAATGTAGGTTTCATAATCAAAATTGTTATATAAAAGTAAGAGAGTGATATAATTTTTATTGCTCGATTATGAGATATTCTTCCTGATCAGGGTATATAAATGGATAGTTGATACCAAGTACTTATATGCATTCCTCCCATATGTGAACTACCTTCAGGTGGTGTTTTTTGTTTATTTGGAAATTGCAAATTAGACAATGTTACTTTATCCATTGCTATTGTTGATATTATTAGATACTCCATGACTTGTTAATATTATGTTTCTATTTTGTTATTTTTTTTGGATAGTCTAAGGGTATTAAGTGAACTAAAATTTCCTCTCTCCTCTAACATGTATTTTTTAATATTACTTTTGCTAGGGGGGTGGTATTGTTAACAAAATGTCAATTCTAAGGGTGGTAAGAGAGATTTTGAAAACGTCAGGGGATCTAAGTGATATTTCACAAAATCTCAAGGGAGGTTTCTGAAATTATCCCTTTTTATAATGAGGTCGTGGATAGGCTACTTAGGGAAATTGAAACCTACCATATAGAAAATAAACTTTGGAGAGATAGAATTGCTGTGTTGGAGGAAAAGAAAAGGATTCTGGAAGAAGATAGAAAAACAACGTATGAGGAATCCAAACTTCGTTGTTGTTGGGAGGAAAAGTATCATAAATTGAAGGCCAGTTTAAGAAATATATTTCATGATATTCATCGAGGTCTTATGGAGATATATGATTTATCAACTATTATTGATGGCATTAGCGACACTATAAATGAGGTCGGGCACATAACAGGACCTAAACAGCATGAAAATAGACTCTAGTTATATACATCCTATCGAACAAGACAATACTATGGTGAGCCCCATTGACCATAGCCCTGTTAAGAGTTGAAGTTGCACCTAATCAGAAGTTAGTTTTGATGGCTGTGTAATAAAGTTGGAAGTATTTTTGGCCCATTAATATGCAATGTGTAAGCAAATATGGAATATGTTACTAATTACACATATTACAAAAACAATATGTGAAGCTACTCATAAAGTTTATGTACAAGTAATATTTTGATTTTCATTTCATTTGTTTGTTTTAATAATTGATTAAAAGTTTCACTTTCATGTTTAATTTGTAAGTAATTAAAGCAAAAATAATTCAATATAAAATGAACCATCGCAGTCAATTTCAAGATATGATGTACAGAAGATAAATTATAAATGAAAAAAAGTGAGAACCATTATACCAAGAATAACTTCATTGAACATTTTCTCCGGTTTATCTATCTGAGAATCTTTTAGAGAACCTAAACACGAGAAAATAGAGCATTAGATTGAATACCTTTAGAGTACTCTTTTTGGTTCATGCTCTGAGGGCAAAAAGAAAGATGATTTCTTTTACAAGAAAGGAGTAGCTTGCAAATTTCATCTACATAACTAGTAAATATCTTAAGTACATTGCCCTATATTCCAATTCCAATTCACAAGATTGCTTTTTTATGTCTTTAAAAGATAAAAAGTCACATAATCTTAAAATCTTGCTTCAATTTGCTTACTTTTTATAGATGCCGAAAAGAGTAAAATGAACACCTAAATTAGTTTATCGTAATTTTATTTGGTGTCCATAAAAAGCTTGACAGGAACAAAACTAGTTAAACTTTTGTTTAGTGCAACAAGAGGTAATCATGATCACAATATACTAAGACTTAAAAGCCATCAACACTAATGATAGCTTTTAAAGAGTAGAAGATAATAGATAATAGATAGATATACTAGAATCTTTAAACTCCGGCAAAATTGAAGTGTTTAAGGCTCACAAGAAACTTATTATGAACAATGAAAACTATATTAAATTATTAAATGGAATGTGGCATAGATCTAAATTAATCGTTCATACTTGGAAATGATTTGAATATGAATTTGGCATTCAACTTTTAAATCATGCTTTCAAAAATTTTTGAAAGTGATTCATCTAGTACAATCATTATTGCCAGTTTAGAATTTGTTGAGATAAACAAGACTACCACTTCAAATTTACTTTAGCATGTATAATACTATACAAACTATTTTGGCAAGAGGTGTCTTAATATATTTGTGTTCATTAAACGGGCAATTCTCAAAAATCTTATCATTAGAGTAGCCAATATGATGTATTGTGAAAATCATGGGACTTCATTGATGTGATTCTTATAATCAACTTTGTCGTCCATCCAATTATAGAATAGGGATATGATTACAACGTTAAACCCAAACTTCTAAGATGAACATTAACAGATGAAACATAGAAGTAAAACATATTCTATTAGATATCAAAATTTTGGATGGTTTGATTCTAACATTAACCTAGGCCTCTCTAATCGCCAAAATTCTGATCTATTACTTGCAATAGAAATGAATCTAGGGCACACAACTGGATGTTGGTAATAAGAACACTTCATTTTTCCATAGAAAGTTTAAAAGTCACAATGCATGTAACAGAATCCTTTCTTTGATGAATGAAAGTGGGGAAAGAATCTATGATTATGTAAAGGTGAAGGAACTTGTGGTGCAACGCGTTATTGCTTCATGAGAAATTCTCATTGAAGTTCACTATGAATCTTTAGGGATTTATTATGAGATTTATGGACATTATCTAATAGGCAAAAGTATAAAAAAGGAAATTCTTTTTCTATTATTCGAACCACTGTTGGTCATATTTCTCTTTATCGGGAAATTGAAGACGCCATATAGGGATTTTCTCATGCCTGTTCATATGGTACCTAGTAATTCTATGATAATCGTGGGAATTCAGGTCTCTTTGGTTCAGCTAGGATTATAGTTCCAGAATTTCTACGCAAATCAAGATAAAAAAAGGAAGTTTTCCAATCATTGACCCTAACCTACTGTCGAATCCTATTTAACAGAATATAGAGGTACTTATGGTCGAACAGGCCAATCTGGTCTTTCATAATAAATCGATAGACAGAACTGCCATGAAATGGCTTATTAGTCGATTAATAGATCACTTCGGAATGGCATATACATCACACATCTTGGATCAAGTAAAAACTCTGGGTTTTAAACAAGCTACTGCTATCATAGACATTGTCTAATAAGCACACTGATTGTAACTTTGTAAATATGTCCAAATGGTGATTTCATCAATTTTAACTGATAATTAAAAAGCCTTCTTACAAGCTTCAGTCACTGAATAGGAAATTAAGAATACTATTTTTGGTATGAAAAAGGGGAAGGCTCTTGGTCTTGATGGCTTTACGGATGAATTCTTCATTGGCTGTTGGGATATAATAGGCTCTGATGCTATTGCATCTTTGAAATTTTGTTTTGAAAAAGAGTATATGTACCCTCCCCTGAATAGTATAACCATTTCTTTGGTGTTCAAGGTGAAGGATGCAGTTCAAATATAGGATTTTAGACCTATATCTTGTTGTAACTTTCTCTATAAATGTTACTCTGTTGTACTGGCTAATATATTGAAATTAGTCCTTCCTAATTTCATCTCCAAAACTCAACATACATTTGTCAAGGGTAGACAAATCATTGATAGTATTCTGATGATGTACAAAGTTGTTAAAGATTATCACTGTAAGAGGGGTAAATCTAGAGCAGCTACGAAGTGGACTTAATGAAAGCATATGATATTATTGATTGAAAATTTCTATTTATCACTACGAGAATTAAGGGTTTCCCAGAGAAATCTATGCAGTGGATTGTTAATAATGTTACTTTTGCCCACTTTTCTAGTTATCTCAATTGACCTCTTATTGGATACTTTCCTAGCAAAAGAGGTTTAAGGTAAGGCGATCCACTATCTTCTTACCTATTCCTTGCAGTGGCATATTATAGAGATAGGTTTTGATTTTCATCCCTCTTGTGTGGAGGTGTAATTATCTCATTTAATGTTTGTAGATGATTTGTGTTTGTTTTTGGTGCTATTAAGAAATCATTTTCTATTTTTAAGATTTCTTTAGAAGGATTTGGACAAATGTCTGGGTTATGGCCAAAATTATAGAAGTGTAATATCTTTCTATCTTGTGTTGAGGATGGCATGGCTCGAAAATTATGCAATATTTTGAAAATACCAAGGGGCCTATTCCTTGAGATATTTGGGGCTTCCTTTAATCTTTTCAAACTGAGCTATCTAGATTGTCAACAAATTTTCATTAAGATAAAGCAAAAAATTGAAAGTTAGGCTGCTAAAAACTCATCTATGGGGCAAGGTTGCAATTGATTCAATCAGTACTGAGTGGAATCTACTTGTACTGGTTCAATGTGTTTATTGTCCCTAAAGTAGTTATTCATAGAATTAATAGCATGATGGCATCTTTCTTGTGATTAGGAGATCTGAAGGTTAAATGCACTGCAAAGGTCAAGTGGGCAGATGTTTGTCAATCAAGGAAAGGAGGATTGGGAGAGTAGTGGAATAAATTTCTATTCCTAAAGCTAATCTAGAACACATGTAAGAAGATGGACTCTTTGTAGATAAGATGGATTCACTCGTCATGCTAAAAAGGAAGAATTTTTGGGAAGTAAAGAACTCGACAAAATACTCTTGGGTGTTGAGGAAGATATTGAAATTAAGGCATGTTGCTCAATCACTGATCTTTGTGTCTATTGGTAATGGGAATGATACTTCATTTTGGTTTGACTCTTGGCACCCTTTAGGTCCTCTATACTAGAAGTACTCCACTTCATTGCTTAAATGTTAGGGGCTGACCACTAATTATAGGCAGCTTTTATAAAATTATGGTAGCTGGAACTGGCCACATGGCAAAAAGTATAACTCTCAAGTGAGGAAGTTCAGGGAAGCTACCCTTCCTGACCTCTTTTAGCACTTACACAGAGATGATAAAGTAATCTAGATTGGTTCTTCTACAGGGGATTTTTCTATGAAATCCGTAATGAAGACACTATACTATTTTAGAACAAAAGTGACATGGCATAGGCTAGTATAGGGCAAAAGATATGTCCCTAAATTTGCTTTCATCCTGTGGTTGGCAATCAAAAAGAGATTGATGACCAGAGAGACTAAACAGATGGGGGATTCAAAATATGTCAATTGTATGTCTTATGTGGAAATGGTATTGAATCTATTGATCATCTTTTCTTCAAATATGATTTCTCTCATTCTATTTAGCAAAAGACCAAAAAATATGTATGTTATAGAGGTGATATGAACTGGCAGATGGAGATTCAATGATGGAGTATGCATGAGAAAATAAATTCATTTGCTGGCAAACTAAAAAGACTAGTTTTGGCTGCTGTTGTGTGGCACCTATGGCAAGAGAGGAACTAGAGGATCTTTCAGCAGAGTAGTAGATCCAATGTCTACTCAGGATAAGCTATAGTAAACGTAGTGGAAATGATATGTTATTCCTAGATTAAAGCACTAAGAACTAGAGAAAATTTGGAGTTATTATTAAAATGGGGAATTGACCATAGTTGCATGCTCAACTGACGATGTTGTAATTTCCATTTGTGAATATGAGCAATACAATTGCAACAGTGGTGCTGGGGAGTTTGATGTAAAGAATAAGATCATGTTGTATAGCTTTCACAAATCAATAAAATGGTCCTTTAAAAAGAAAAAGCAAAACCTAGGTCTATCTATTAATTTAATATAAAACAAGCAAAAATATAGATTGTGTGTGTTTTCCACATAACAAATCAACTCTTAGGGATTTCTAACTAAACACCTGTTATCTTTAGATTTTAGCTTATTAAATTATGTTTCAATTACTAAGGAATAAAACAAATGTATATGGTTGTGATACAGTAGAAGTTTTGAATCCTAATGCCCAAAAAAAAAAAAAAAATTTCTCACTAAGAGGTAAAGGAGACAATAAGTACAGAATGAATCATAGCAGAGCTTGGACTATATTTGAGAGAGTTTTGGAAAAATATTACTGCACTACTTTATATGAAATGGTGCATATAAAATCGAAAGATAATTGGGAAACATGTTGAAAGAACCTTTTGGGAATTTTTTCCCCTTCAAAAAGTTCTGTTTTTTTTTTTGGTCTACTGGCTAAGGTTGTAATTCGAGGAATTAGATGTCCTACATTCTAATTCCCCTATTCCCTCCCCACTTTTTAAATAGTTCTAAATAACTAAATCTTCTTGGTTGGTAAATGAGTACAATTGCTTAATCTATTACAAAAGTCCATTTGAATTTTTGGCATAGGAATGATAATCTACTAAATTGTCATATATTTTATGTTAATTCCCCTTCCATTTGAGTAGATTATTTTATTATTGTATGGATTCTATTTAATTTTTGTATTTTGTTGGTGTTTTAGGAATTTGGAATAAAAAGAGCTTAACGAAAGTTGTTGAGAAGATTAATTGGTGTGAAGTTCGAGGAGGTCTTAAAGATATTGTAGAATTTAGAAAGTGTGGGACTCGGGACTGATATGAAATGATCGTACAATTATTCTCTACAACTTTAGAAAGAGATTAGGAGTCCTATTTGTGAGGCCCCGATTTTTCCCAATTTCTGGAAAATATTAAATAATGTTAATTATAGTTATTTTGGTTTGCCAAGGTGTTTATATGGTTTGTTTTACTTTTCAAAGTGTTGGTTTTAACTAGCTTGTTTTACAAAGTTTGAAAACCCTAATTTGATTAAAATCCTAGTTTGCTTTGAAAACCCTAAATTGGGATAAAACCCTAATATGTATATGCAAAACCCTAGTTTGGATTTGTAAAACCCTAGTTTTGAAAATACATTTAAGTTTTATGTCCAACGACAAGTTTGTTATTTCTTAATTTTACGTGTGTTAATGCATGATTAAGAAGGATGATTAAGACGATCGATGTCGATTCCTAGGTGATTAGTGGCTTTAGTAGGTGTGATTAAGCTTTGATAGACTAGGTTAAATTGAGTACCTATGGACTACTTTGATAGGAAACGAAATCATGTGGGCAAGAGTGGAAAATAGCTTAAGTTGTTAGGTTGATTTGGCATGACACTTTTGACCAATTTTGACCAAACACTAAATATCTAGTTGATGACATCTCTTGGTCATTCTAGAGCTTGAGAGAGCCGGCC
Organism: Gardenia jasminoides; assembly: GCA_013103745.1. Classification (NCBI taxonomy): domain Eukaryota; kingdom Viridiplantae; phylum Streptophyta; class Magnoliopsida; order Gentianales; family Rubiaceae; genus Gardenia; species Gardenia jasminoides. The sequence goes on from CM023101.1 coordinate 9,168,213, forward strand.
AAGCCAAGGGAAAAACAAAGAGGGAAAATCGTGAGGAAAAGAGAAGAAAAGAAGAGAAAAAAAAAGAGAGGAAAAAGAAGAAAAACTTGGGAACTCTTGCAAGGTTTAATCATTCAATCTTGATTTGGAGCTAGGAGGTGAAGCTTGCACTTGAAAGGTTGAGGTTGCACGAAGAACACAAGCTAGCAAGGTTTTCTTCTATCTTTCTTCTATTTTTACAAGCTGGAATTTCGACTAAGTTGATGAAGTTGTTGGATTTTGTTGTTGTTTTGACTTGATTGAGGATCATGTTTAGCTTCTTAGATGAATTTATGAGTTAGATTGTTGAATTTTCTTGTGTAAAGCTCCAGCCAAGAAGAAATCATTAGGGTTGAATTTCTGTCCATTTTTCTGTCTGAATTTGCTTGATATTTTCGAAGATGATGGGGACAGAATTAGCTTTCGTACAAAGCATGAAAGTTGTAGAGAGTTGAGTGAGGATTCTACCTGTAAATTTGCAGGTGAATCGGAGCACTGTAACATGTGAAATGACTAAAATGCCCCTGATGCCCTGTTTCTGTCCGAACCGTTATTTTTGCTACTGTAATGGGCCATTTTGACCGGGAAGATGACTGTTTTTGTTTTTGAGGTCTTCCTAAGTATTGTAGCCTTATATGTTAGATTTCTAATGGCTTTGGAATCGCTTGATTTGGAGCTGTGAGTGTCGGTTATGGCTATTTGAAGTTGTCCCCGCTTAAATCTCAAGATAGGGATAGAAAGCCATTGTTTTGATTATTTTCACCTAGTTCGGGATGGAATTGGATTTCAACTTCTTCATGAAATTGTAGAGGGTAATGTGGAACGGTAAGGGTTGCATTTGCATGATTGTTATTGCATTCCAGTCATTGGATTTGCATATGTATGCGTGTTTTGGTTGGAACGCATTGATGCATTTGGGCAGAAATAGAAAATCAGGATTGACTGGACAGCCTCTTTGACACCATTTTACGTGTTGATCCTTTGTGATTTGGCTTTTGGCCAAAACATGAAAGTTATAGCCTTTCATTCTAGCTTTCGAACGCATCTGGAATTTCTTAATTTCGATTTATGAGCACTGAGTTATGATCGTTTGAATCTAGCCTGTCAGAAATTCTGACATTAAAATTTCTGGGACTGTTTCCGCATTTTTGACCTAGAAAGAGTGAATCCGGGCAGAAGTTGTCTCATGAAAGTTGTAGATTGTTCTGTTAGCTTCGAAACGGCACCTCGTGCACTTCAATCCGACACTTGTACCATTAGTTATGATTAAAATGGCAAAAGGTGTCAAATCTGCCTTTCACACCTTTTAGTGTGTGTTCCGCCTCGCTCGCTCCCGTCCGCTTTTGGTCTAACGCCCATGCATGCTCCTATTGCTATTTTAAGTGTTTATAAGTATTTTCAAGAGTTTTAGTTCTTTGAGTAATGCACGCCACGCGTCATTTCACATGTGCAAATGGATTTTCTTAACTTTCAGTGATTCTCGGACACCAGAGGGCGTGTTTGATCTTCTAAATTTTCCTCGCTTGTTCCCAACTGTTGGTGAGTGTTCCTTGCATGTTTGTGAATAAATTGCTCTGTTGACATGTTTAAATGCTTTTAATAATTATGTGAAGGGCGAGTGTGTACTTTATGCGACTCGGCCTACTTTTTTATTCTTGTTCAACTGTGCTTTTCCATTGTTTGTATATTATTTGAGCATGATCAGAGGCCATGTGTACTAACACATAGGCTGAACAAGGCCTTTCCCCTTAGTTATCGACCCTATTCAGAACCGGCCGGTTGGATTCATCCTGTAGGGTTGATAACCTAGCCTTTACGGTATACTCGAATATTACCACTGGAGTTGGAGGAGTGGGAGTGTTGAGTATTGAACAAGACGGATTACATTGCTTCCAGTGGAACTGTATCCTTTCTTTGGGTAATTTCCCGCTTATGTGTTTATACATTTTATGCTTCTAAACTGAATTATATTAACCTACCGAGTGCTTAACCTGATATATTTTGCTCCACATTCTACTGTGGTGATTTGTGTGATGTTGGGATCACTCACCGGGCTTTAGCTCATCCCTTTCAACTTTGTTTTTTTTTGCTTAGCGAAGGTTTGAGATCGAGAGCTTCCAAGGGTTACACTAGGTCGATTGGTTTGGAGACCTAATCTTGTATTTTGATGTAGCCTTGTATTTTGAATTGTACTAATGGAATTTTGGATGGATAAACTTTTGTATCTGTAATTATAGTTGGGGACGCTTTGTGGATCGATAAGGAAACTTTGGGGTTTAAATGTTACAGTTGATTTGAGGACATCGATGTATTTTGTTATTTGCATTTGAACTAAGGATCTGTAGTAAGTCCCGGAGAGCGGTGACTGATACCTTAGGGTTCTAGAGTAGGTGAGTATCCACACTATTCATCTTCAGAAAGTTCTATTTTGCTATCTAGGATAATTAGTTAGGATTTTTATTCAACTTTTAGATGTATCTGGAGTAACGATTTCTTTCGAGTAGGATAATTTTTAGAAATGAGGAGATATCCTCTTGAATGGGAACATCGATATATTCCTGACTCTTTCTCATTCTTAAAGCATCGTAGACTATCATAGGCTAGTTTTTCTCTTCTCTTCTCTCAAGAACAAGAACAACATTCATTTTTATTGTCTATTTTCTCCATGAGGAATGGCTAAGCATCTCTTTCTTGTCAAAGGATAACTAAAGAATTGGTTCTTCATGTATTTCCTTTAGTTAGAGTATAAGTTATCATTGATTTGGTCTTAAGTAATTTTTGCTCATTTGATTTTATTTGAAGTAATTTATTGTTTTAATATTCTCCAACCCCCTACTTTATTTGATACTTTAAGAAGAAATAAATCATCCCAATCCCTGAGAAAATTACCCTATTTACCACTGTACTCAAATTTTACTATTGTGTGATAGGTAATTTATTTTTGATCGGTTGATGATCTATTAAATTTTGGCACCGTTGCCGAGGAATTGGTGCCTAGCTTGATTTATTTTTCTTTTTTAAGATTTTTAGTTTATTTTATTTTATTCTATTCTATTTTCTGGTATTTTTGCTGGTTTATGCCTCGTTCTTCTTGTACAGGTGAATTGGTATATATTTTGGAAATATAGAAGACTGTGCGTAGACTAAGGAAAAAGACCAGTAAACGAAAAGAAGAGTAGCCATCTATAGCATCTCAGGGCTAAAATTGGCAATTGAATTGGTGGATTGTTAAAGTGATTACTCGAGTGATTCAGAACAAGGAGTTACTATGGCTAACAATACGACCCTACGGTAGTTGGCTGCTTCGGACTTGAATCAATAGCCACTTTGCATTACTTTTCTTGACTTAGTTAAAAGATGTTACTTTTGAATTGAAATCAGGTTTAATCCGTCTCTCACATAATTTTCATGATTTGCCATGTGAGGAGCCTTACAAGCACCTCCAAGAGTTTCAAATTGTCTATTTGAGTATGAAACTCTAGGTATTACAGAAGAACAGATAAAAATACAGGCCTTTCCTTTTTCATTGAAGGGAGCGACTAAATATTGGTTGTATTACTTGCCTGCAGGGAGTATCATGACTTGGAATAGATTGAAGAAGGAATTGTTAGAGAAGTATTTTCCTGCATCAAGAACTATCAATCTAAGAAAAGAGATATGTGGCATCAAGCAGCAACACAGGGAGTCTCTTTACGAATATTGGGAGAGATTCAAGAAATTATGTACAAGTTACCTCCAACACCAAATAAATGAGTAACTTCTAATCCAATACTTCTACGAAAGTCTTCTTTATGCAGAAAGAAGCCTCATAGATGCTGCATGTGGAGGTGCACTGGTTAATAAGACTCCTCGAGAAGCCTGGGAACTAATTGAAGAAATGGCAGAGAACTTCCAACAATTTGGCATGGGGGATGATGTACCTGCTTGTCGAGTGAATAAGCTAAGTGCGTCATCAATTCAACAACAATTATCTGAACTAACTTTTATTGTTCGACAAATGGCAATAGCAAATATGTAGCAAATCAAGGCATGTGGACTTTGCAAGGACACAAGTCATCCCATAGATGGGTGTTCAATGTTGCAAGATGAAAGTGTTGAACAAGTGAATATGGCTAGTAATATGTCCGCGCCTAAAAGGCAATATGATCCACATTCCAATACCTATAAAAAGGGTTAGAGGGATCATCCCAACCTCAATTATTAAGAGAATAAGCCACAAAATTCCTTTCTTAATCAACAGCAAGGATTGCAGCCTCAATAACCATCAATACCTCAACCTCCCCCTTTTAATTCAGGTACTTTTTTAGAAGATATTATTATAACTTTAGCATCTAACACTTTAATTTTAGCAGAAAATATAAGCGAGCATACAAAATCTAGAGAACCAAATGAATTAGATGGCAAGTAATTAATTGCCTAGAAGCTAAGGTGGAAGGGAAATTGTCATCTCAACCGAGATGAACTCGAAGAATGTTAGTGCAATGACTCTAAGAAGTGGCAAGGGGGTGGAAGAACCCAAGATAAAAGTGAGGATCCGCTTGAGCAAGAGCTTGAAGAAGAAGGGGAAAAGCAATCCATACCCCAATGTAATCTCTGATCCTATAGTTTAAAGTTAAAACTAATCCACCATCATTTCCTAGTAGGTTAGAAAAACCGAAAAAGCAAGATAAGGAGAAGGAGATCTTGGGGGTACTTTGTAAAGTGGAAATAGATATCCCTTTCTTGGATGCGATTAAGCAAGCACCTAAATATGAAAAATTCTTGAAGGACTTGTGTGTCAATTGAATGAAATTAAGAGGGAGGAATGAAAGAATTGTAGTGGGAGAGAATGTGTCACTAGTATTGCAAAGAAAGCTACCACTAAAGTGCAGAGATATAGGTATGTCCACTATTCCCTATAAAATAGGAAATACTAAAATTAGGACTGCCATGTTAGATTTAGGTGCCTCTATTAATGTAATGCCAAACCATTTATGCCTCCTTAAATCTAGGACCATTGAAAGAAATAGGAATTATAGTTCAATTAGCTGATCCCAACAGTATATATCCTGATGGTTTGATTGAAGATGTATTAGTCCAAATTAATGAATTAGTGTTTCCTGCTGACTTCTATGTGCTTGATTTGGGTGATGAACGTTCTCCAAATCCATCACCTATTTTATTAGGGAGACCATTTATGAGTATTGCACAAACCAAGATTGATGTTAATAAAGGTACTCTGATGATGGAATTTGATGGAGAGGAGTTCATTTTAATATTTTTGAGGCTATGAAGTACCCATTTAAGACTAACTCTATTTTTATAGTTAGTGTGACTAATTATATGGTGCAGGAAGTTTTTGAACTGGATAGTAGGGATGAATTAGAAGTTGCTTTAAGCAAACATCTCAAGTTGGGGTCAAGTTATGATATGGAGTTGAGTGCTAAGTTGAAATATATGGTTGAAACATTGCATTTGTTGGCACCAAATACCAGAAGGTATGAACTTGCACTTGTTTTAATACCTGATCTCATCAAAAGTTGTTACCTTTTATTGTGCAGGACCTTGTTGTAGAATTGAGAATTGAAATATGCCTATCTAGGTGATAAGGAAACCCTTTCTGTTATAATTTCTGCAAAATTATCACGTAGTTAAGAAGATAAGTTGATTCGGGTACCTATAGATAACAAGGAGGCGATAGGAATGGACTATTGTGATATTAAGGCAATAAGCCCCTCCTTGTGTATGCACCGAATAGACTTGAAGAAGATGTAAAGCCAGTAAGGCAAGTACAAAAGATATTAAACCCCATGATGATGGAAGTGATCAAAAAGGAGATTGTGAGGGCCTCAAAAAAAAATTATTTTTAATATTGTTAATATTTGTTATTTTAAATATTGTTATTATTATTATTAATTCGTTTGCTTAATTTAATATCGTACTCAAACATATTTTCCAGAAAATTTAAATGGAAATTCATTTTATTTTGGGAACCCAATTTTATTTCACACTTATTTCCTCGTTGATTTTCAACATTCCATTTATTTTATTTTAAAATTACCTTTTAGTATCAATTAGATGTAAAATGAGAAAACACATTTTTCGAGGTAAAATTCAGGCAAGGAGTGACGTGAAGGATGGAATATAAGGATGATCACTCGTAGATTAAGAATGTAATCAAGGGACCAGAAGTGAGATTAAGTTAGACAAATTTTCCGAAAGTTAGGATTTTAACCTGCAACTATTTATCCGTTTAATTTCCACCAAATCTCTTCAAATACCCTTCCTTTTCTCCTTAAATCAACCGATCACCCTTTTCATTTTCTAGCCAAATTAATCACTTCATTTCCCTCCAAATTAAGCTTTAAGACAAGAAATTTCAAATGGGGACAACAGCCCTTGAAATAAGGTTTTAAGTCTTGTTAATGCTTTATGTCAAAACAATCCAAGTCTTCTCTTCATTTTCCTTCTATTTTCAGCCAACCATTCTCTTCCTTCTTCCCTTGTGAGAGCCGAGAGACAAGAGAGAGATAGAGAGCCAAGGGAAAACTTCATCTTCTTACTTATCAACTCAAACTCCATAGCCAAAACCCCAAGCTTCACTTCCACTTTATCTTTTCTTGTTGTTCCAGCCGAGAGAGAGAGAGAGGAGAGAGCTGTGAGCCGAGAGGGAGAAGGAAAAGAGGGGCAAGGAAGCTACTTCATCTAGCCTTCAACCCACCCCAAGAAGCTCAAGCAAGACAACCCAAGCCATCACCTCCATTTCCTCCATTTTCTTGAGCAAACCAAGAGCTTGAATGAGGGAGAGGAAGAAAACAAGAAGGGCTGTTGGGTGGAGGCTGGCCGAACCAAATTTGGGCAGAGGAGAGGTTGTTGATTGCTGCCATTTTCAATTGGAGGAAGGAAATCAACCAAGGGAGCTCTAGGAAGCAAGAAATACTTGGGAAGTTGACTAGGATTGGACATTGGAGCATTTCTTGGGAATTTTGAACTAGGGTTTGATTGTTTGAAAGGTAAATTTTCAATGCACCTTTAATTTTCAAAATTTCAGATTTAATTAGGTTCTAAATATATGATTTGTGGTGTATTTATGGAAGTATTGGGTATTTGTTGGATGATTTTAGCTTAGGAATTTTATTGCCCCTACTTGGTGCTTTGGTTTTGAATTGAGAAAATTTGGTTGGATTTGTGATTATTTGTGATTAAATCCTGATTATGGACACCTAAGGGCTAATGATTGATGAAGCTCTTAGGGTTTATAGAGCTAATTGCGTGGTTTGATGGTTGATTAGTGGACTCTTTGGAAGAAATTCTGTTTTTACCTAAATCTGCCCGGACTTGCTTTAGCTTGAAATTTGTGTGTGTTTTGGTGGTTTCTTGCCTAAGTTGGGCTTAAATGATATAGTACATTATTAGGGGATGTTTATATGTTAGTTTGGGATGAAGATTTGGAACTTTGGTTGGGCAAAAGTTAAACCAAAAACTTGTGTACCTAAAACTGCCCTGTCCAGCATTTTGGGCCATTTGCGGACTGTTTTGCTTCTAGTCACTGATTTTTCGGTTCAACTTTGGTCCAAATGAGTTTCCAACATGTTATACTATATATATAGGTGTGTCTTGTGTTGGAATTTCGAAATTTGGTTTGACAAAAGTAGGTTTGTCGTCGTTGTCGCACCAAAACTGTTTTGAGCAGGTTTGCTGTCCGAACTTGAAGGCCTATTTTGTGTAAAAGTTTGATAAAAGCTTTCATCATTTTGACCACCATTAGGCTTAGGAAGGTTGAAACTATCTTGGGTTCGAAAATAGGGTCAATTGGTGGTAGTTTAGGTATGTTAAAGATGATTAGAAGAAGAAGATCAAAACTTCACTGGTTCAAGGCAATTCACTGAGTGAACTTTGGGAGATTAGAAAGCTGTCTTCCCGAGGGATTTTTTAGTTGAATTTTGGTATGAACTTAGCTTATATATGGAAGTATTAGTGTACCAAATTTGGTAATTTTTTGACAAGAAACCGTTACTCAAACAAGGCTTAGAATTCTGCCCTGTAAATTCGGATTCCCGAAAATTCAGTTTTGTGATCCTGCCATGTTTGAACTATTATAATTTCTTGCTCAAGTGTCGGAATTGAGTGCTGTTGGTGGCGTTTGAAACTTCTTATATAGTAATTTAAACTGTATAAATTTTAGAGACCAATTCATTTTCTGTAATTTTTTGTGAATTTTCAAATTGGGCTGGTCGACCAACCTGACGTGCCCTGTTTTGGTACTGTAGCAGTTTCTTTCTCGAAAATCTGGGCAATTTCTGCCCAGAATTTTAACTGGGTGTCTTCTACAAAGTTTTAGAAACTTTAATGAGGTTTCCAACGGTACCAAGCTTGCAAAATTTGGACTTGTGTAGCTCAAGTTACGATTTTTCAAAGATTTCTACTCAAGTAGCAACTTATAGAACTTGATTTCCTTGAACGAGTTTTGGTTGATAAACTAAGAACTCATTTTCACTGCTTTTTAAATATTTTAGGAGTTGGTGCTGACTTACAAAGTGACCCAAACTTGGATTCCGACCCCTACTTTGTCGGTGAGTTTTCAATGTGTGTTACTTACTTTGACTGTATGCATTGATTAAACGTGTTACGTGCTTGAAAATTTGAAACTGTTAAGCCTCTCGCTTAAAGGAGAGTATACTTTATTGCTCCCTTCTAAGTAGAGTTGGTAAATTAAATGTTTTGCCTGTATTACAAGTTGGAGAAGAAAAGTGTTATATAACCACTCTTGGCCGCGTCCCTTGAGTGGTTAACTGCTTAAATGTTTAAGTGTTTGGCGTGCGGGCCCTGTAGGGGGAGTTTGGTGGAAGGAGTTTGGCGTGAAGAGTCGTCTACTTGGATTGAAAGTCGATGGAGTGTCGACTACTCTAAATGTTCGTAAACTGTGGATTGAGCTCCTGAGAGCTCCTGTATCCTCCTTGTGTGTGTTTCTGTGTTTATTTGACTTATTTTAATTATGTCATTTACTTCGCTTTATGCATGTGCATGACTTTTGGAAACTCACGAGCTTTTAGCTCACCCCCGTTTCCCTTTGTTTTTCCTTAAAAGGTGACGAGAATCCAGAGACCTAGATAGATTTAGTACTCGTTTTTGGTATTTTGCACCGAGTATGGAAAGATAAATTGTATATTCTTTTGGTTTTGAATATTTCGAATTTATGGGAATGTATTAAACTTTGGCTCGAGGTTTTATGTATTTTTGAGTTGATGACTGTAATTTTAAGCTCGAACACTACTTTATAGTTTCCAATATTATTGTTGATACGAATTTTTAGATTTACCCTCTTAAGTTAGTATTTCTTGAATGCTTGAGTCCTGGCGAGAGTTGGGCAGGCAGCCCGCCAACCCTTTGGTTAGCCTTAGGGGGAAGTGGGGCTGTCACAGGTGGTATCAGAGTTTTAGGCTTCAGATCTCTGTAGTATATCCTAGGCTTTAAATTGTTTAGGATACCGGCCTCTGGTGTTAGAGTGTTTCTTGATTGAAAGGATGAGCTTGGTACTCGATGACTGGATGAGAGAAATGGAAAAATTGATAGGAATTGACATGGAGGGACTAAGCCTTTAATTCTGGATGTGTGCTAGTAAGAGATCTTCTTAAGAGTGTGAGTAACTATGACTCCTTTCTAATTGTGATTGGTGTTGAATCGAGAGCTCTCTGTTGTGGCTAGTACTTGAGGAATCTTAGATCGGGGAGATATTAAATTTCTAGTGATCCAATTGGTGGATGATTAAGAGATACCCTTCCTAAGCTTTATTTGCTATTATATGATGTGTGATTTTGAGATCTAATGAGAGTTAGTAAGGAAGTGTTCTGATCGAGGTTCCCTTGTTTGTTTTCCATGAAGTTTTAAATTTTATATCTTCGGACTATTTTAAACATTCTTTCATTTAACCTCATCACGCATGTTGAGTTTTCATGATTTGGACAAGAAATTGGGGCGGTTTTGGAAGACAAGGAGTGTTTTAATTTTGAAAATTTTGGCAACTTTACACTTGAGGTGTGAAGAGATATTTACTAATTTTTAAACTCAACATTTGACAGAATCACCCTTATTCTTGTAATGAAACAATTTGAGTATGCACGAGGCATATTACTCAATTTACTCTAAGAAAACTTAATGAGTTTGAATGAAATTGAAGAGTTTAACCTTGAAAGTTTTCATTACTTGTAACTACACTAATTTCCACAAAACCTTTATATACATTGTCGCATTACGTATGTTTTGGCTCGACAAGGGTCTTAGTTTGTGAATGAGCGTGCGAACCCGTAAGTTAGAACTCGTATCTAAGCATGAATATTTTACGAAATCAATGTTGACTTTTAGAGTTGAAACCTCTTGGAACACTGAAGTCAATCTATGACCGAGGGAGTATGGAAGGAAAGATTGATAGATAGTCTTGTGTAATCCAATGGGATCCTAATACTTGATCTGAGCCAAACTGAATTAGGAGATTAGATCTACTAGTGTTATGATTGATTGACCTAGCTGCGTACCTAGTAAGGTTTCCCCTTGTGAACTTAATGATTGCTTTATATAAATCTTGTAATTGGTCCTGTGGACATGTTTTAACCCTTTTGTAAAGAGAAACCACTAGAATGATTCTCGTCTCTGTAGGTGCATGTTTATTTACTACTTTTACTATTGTATTTTGTGTGGTGAAATGGCCATGAAAGTGATTTTTGTGAGTTCTTTAGTAATAAACATGCCACCGTGATGCACTTGACTCTCTCGGAATATATATGTATGAAATTTGGTCGATTTTATAAAATTCTCTTGTTAGTTCCAAAATTTAATTTGTTAATTGTTTATTTTACTTCGTGTTATTTTATTCTATTTTATCTCATTTTCGTATCTCCGTTTAAAAATGTTTACCTTCTATAAAGATTTTGGATGGTAGATGAGGTCGAGGCCGAGGTAGAGGTCGAGGACCAGAACGAGGGGCCGGCAACCCCAGAAACATGGGAGATAATCAAGAGTCAAAATTGAGGGTTAGTGAATGAGGGTAAAGAGATGATTCGTGAGGTGTATGTTGCACTTTATTGAAATTAAAGGGAGTAAATGCGAAAGAGGCGAACAAGTGAATAAGATAAGATTTCATTAGAGTTTCAAGCAATGGAAGGGTGACAAATGGTATCACTTCCACTACTCATTCCTTGCAAGACTTTAATTAATCCTCATTCTACCAATTCATTTTAACTTCGCAAGAAACAACTAGAGAGAGAAAGAGAGTCTTGCTTCAAATTTTATCTTCATTCTTGCTTTCATCATTTAAGAAAATCACCAACACAAATCTTCATTCTCTTCCTTTCATGTAGCGGGTCCTATAGAGATGAGAGAGGCGAGATTTTCAACAATTTTCTTCACCTTTTACTCTTTTCTAGCCGGTTCTTCAAACTCCAAATAGAGGAGGAAGATTTCATCTTTTCTTCCAAAAATTTTGCTCCAAGCCACTACCACGTCCAACTCCACTTGCCCCTTGATTAAGTTTGAGAGAAAGGTAAATCCTGTGGTGAATCTCGAAGATCTAAGACTTATCTCGAATAGGATTGAAACTATGCTAGTGGGAAGAGATTGAACTTTTAGACCTATAAGTTTTATGGTTTAAAGCTAATGATTTATGACTAGATGAGTTTAGGTTATTGAAAGGATCTCTTGAAACCCAAGAACCGGGTTAGAGGACTTGAAGATTTTCCATACTTTGTAGTGTAAATTTGTTCGTGAATCATGATGGTTAATAGCTTGATATATGTCGATTGCTATGTATTATGGTCACTTCATGAGATTGATGAACTATAGTCGTGAGATTGATGCGAGAATCTTGGTGGAATCTCTAGAAATACCCCCCTGCTGGACGAATCCGTTCAGCTATCCTTAGCCCTATTTTCTTACAAATTTTTGGTAAAATATTGCTCAATAGTCTTTGTTCGATGTTGACTTTTAAATGTGAACTTAGAAGTTAAAAGGGGATAATTTCTTGAACTTCGTTTTGCTGGACATCTCCTCCGGGAGTATTGTGCAATTTTAGAAAATTTTGATATCGCGGCGTAAAACGAAATTTTAATTTGGGTTTTGTTTATTAGATTTGAAACTAGACAAGAGTTTTTCAACCTTGTAAATTTTAGATTTTTGCTCAATCTCAATAAGCGCCAATAGTTTTTCAAAGTTCACTAAAATGTCAAACCTATTCTATTTTTCTATCTGTTAAAGCTATCACTTGAGGTCAAATCTGTCTTATTTACGAATTGAGTTTTGAGAAAACGTCTTTTGAACAGTTGTAGTACTTTGAGTCTATTTTCCAGTGGTATACAGTTGGTAAATTTTTCAATTTATGGATATGTAAAGATGGAATTTTTTTGGTTTGAAGGAAAAGCGTTCTTTTAAAACTTATGACTTTACTTTGGAAATGCTGATTTAATCCGAGTTTGATTTCATGGATGAAAATGAGATCTCTTGTAGATTTAATTCCTCTTTTAAACAATGGTTTTCAAAAGCTTTGATTTCCTCTTTAGGTGTTACAGTAGTTGTTTAAGTGTGTGGATCTTCCTTTTTAATTAAGTATCATGATGGTTTAAGGGAATTAGTTTGAAATGGTTCACTTTTGGTGGTCATTGAGTGTAATTGCCTTAGATGCTCAAGGTAACTTCTAGGAAACTTCTGAGGCAGAAAAGTAAAGGACTTGAGAACTAAGAAAATCCCTTTAGTCAAGATTCTTCGGAGAAATCATGACATCGAGGAGGCAACTTAGGAAGTGGAAGAAGAAATGCAGAAGAAGTATCAAAAATTATTTGTGTAGCAAGGTGAGAATTTTGAGGACAAAATTCTGTTAAAGGGGGGAGGATGTGAGGGCCTCAAAAAAAATTATTTTTAATATTGTTAATATTTTTTATTTTAAATATTGTTATTATTATTATTAATTCGTTTGCTTAATTTAATATCGTACTCAAACATATTTTTCAGAAAATTTAAATGGAAATTCATTTTTATTTTTGGGAACCCAATTTTTATTTCACACTTATTTCCTCGTTGATTTTCAACATTCCATTTATTTTATTTTAAAATTCGCCCTTTTAGTATCAATTAGACAGAAAATGAGAAAAACACGTTTTTCGAGGTAAAAATTCGGGCAGTGAGTGACGTAGCGATGGAATATAAGGATGATCACTCGTAGATTAAGAATGTAATCAAGGGACCAGAAGTGAGATTAAGTTAGACAAATTTCCCGAAAGTTAGGATTTTAACCTGCAACTATTTATCCGTTTAATTTTCACCAAATCACTTCAAATACCCTTCCTTTTCTCCTTAAATCAACCGATCACCCTTTTCATTTTCTAGCCAAATTAATCACTTCATTTCCCTCCAAATTAAGCTTTAAGACAAGAAATTTCAAATGGGGACAACAGCCCTTGAAATAAGGTTTTAAGTCTTGTTAATGCTTTATGTCAAAACAATCCAAGTCTTCTCTTCATTTTCCTTCTATTTTCAGCCAACCATTCTCTTCCTTCTTCCCTTGTGAGAGCCGAGAGACAAGAGAGAGATAGAGAGCCAAGGGAAAACTTCATCTTCTTCCTTATCAACTCAAACTCCATAGCCAAAACCCCAAGCTTCACTTCCACTTTATCTTTTCTTGTTGTTCCAGCCGAGAGGAGAGAGAGAGGGAAAGAGCTGTGAGCCGAGAGGGAGAAGGAAAAGAGGGGCAAGGAAGCTACTTCATCTAGCCTTCAACCCACCCCAAGAAGCTCAAGCAAGACAACCCAAGCCATCACCTCCATTTCCTCCATTTTCTTGAGCAAACCAAGAGCTTGAATGAGGGAGAGGAAGAAAACAAGAAGGGCTGTTAGGTGGAGGCTGGCCGAACCAAATTTGGGCAGAGGAGAGGTTGTTGATTGCTGCCATTTTCAATTGGAGGAAGGAAATCAACCAAGGGAGCTCTAGGAAGCAAGAAATACTTGGGAAGTTGACTAGGATTGGACATTGGAGCATTTCTTGGGAATTTTGAACTAGAGTTTGATTGTTTGAAAGGTAAATTTTCAATGCACCTTTAATTTTCAAAATTTCAGATTTAATTAGGTTCTAAATATATGATTTGTGGTGTATTTATGGAAGTATTGGGTATTTGTTGGATGATTTTAGCTTAGGAATTTTATTGCCCCTACTTGGTGCTTTGGTTTTGAATTGAGAAAATTTGGTTGGATTTGTGATTATTTGTGATTAAATCCTGATTATGGACACCTAAGGGCTAATGATTGATGAAGCTCTTAGGGTTTATAGAGCTAATTGCGTGGTTTGATGGTTGATTAGTGGACTCTTTGGAAGAAATTCTGTTTTTACCTAAATCTGCCCGGACTTGCTTTAGCTTGAAATTTGTGTGTGTTTTGGTGGTTTCTTGCCTAAGTTGGGCTTAAATGATATAGTACATTATTAGGGGATGTTTATATGTTAGTTTGGGATGAAGATTTGGAACTTTGGTTGGGCAAAAGTTAAACAAAAAACTTGTGTACCTAAAACTGCCCTGTCCAGCATTTTGGGCCATTTGCGGACTGTTTTGCTTCTAGTCACTGATTTCTCGGTTCAATTTTGGTCCAAATGAGTTGCCAACATGTTATACTATATATACAGGTGTGTCTTGTGTTGGAATTTCGAAATTTGGTTTGACAAAAGTAGGTTTGTCGTCGTTGTCGCACCAAAACTGTTTTGAGCAGGTTTGCTGTCCGAACTTGAAGGCCTGTTTTGTGTAAAAGTTTGATAAAAGCTTTCATCATTTTGACCACCATTAGGCTTAGGAAGGTTGAAACTATCTTGGGTTCGAAAATAGGGTCAATTGGTGGTAGTTTAGGTATGTTAACGATGATTAGAAGAAGAAGATCAAAACTTCACTGGTTCAAGGCAATTCACTGAGTGAACTTTGGGCGATTAGAAAGCTGTCTTCCCGAGGGATTTTTTAGTTGAATTTTGGTATGAACTTAGATTATATATGGAAGTATTATTGTACCAAATTTGGTAATTTTTTGACAAGAAACCGTTACTCAAACAAGGCTTAGAATTCTGCCCTGTAAATTCGGATTCCCGAAAATTCAGTTTTGTGATCCTGCCATGTTTGAACTATTATAATTTCGTGCTCAAGTGTCGGAATTGAGTGCTGTTGGTGGCGTTTGAAACTTCTTATATAGTAATTTAAACTGTATAAATTTGAGAGGCCAATTCATTTTCTGTAATTTTTGGTGAATTTTCAAAGTGGGCTGGTCGACCAACCTGACGTGCCCTGTTTTGGTACTGTAGCAGTTTCTTTCTCGAAAATCTGGGCAATTTCTGCCCAGAATTTTAACTGGGTGTCTTCTACAAAGTTTTAGAAACTTTAATGAGGTTTCCAACGGTACCAAGCTTGCAAAATTTGGACTTGTGTAGCTCAAGTTACGATTTTTCAAAGATTTCTGCTCAAGTAGCAACTTATAGAACTTGATTTCCTTGAACGAGTTTTGGTTGATAAACTAAGAACTCATTTTCACTGCTTTTTAAATATTTTAGGAGTTGGTGCTGACTTACAAAGTGACCCAAACTTGGATTCCGACCCCTACTTTGTCGGTGAGTTTTCAATGTGTGTTACTTACTTTGACTGTATGCATTGATTGAACGTGTTACGTGCTTGAAAATTTGAAACTGTTAAGCCTCTCGATTAAAGGAGAGTATACTTTATTGCTCCCTTCTAAGTAGAGTTGGTAAATTAAATGTTTTACCTGTATTACAAGTTGGAGAAGAAAAGTGTTATATAACCACTCTTGGCCACGTCCCTTGAGTGGTTAACTGCTTAAATATTTAAGTGTTTGGCGGGTCCGTAGAGGGAGTTTGGTGGAAGGAGTTTTGAAGAGTCATCTACTTGGATTGAAAGTCGATGGAGTGTCACTACTCTAAATGTTCGTGAACTGGATTGAGCTCCCAGAGCTCCGTGATCCTCCTTGTGTGTGTTTCTGTTTATTTGACTTGTTTTAATTATGTCATTTACTTCGCTTTATGCTTGTGCATGACTTTTGGAAAC
Organism: Gardenia jasminoides; assembly: GCA_013103745.1. Taxonomy (NCBI): domain Eukaryota; kingdom Viridiplantae; phylum Streptophyta; class Magnoliopsida; order Gentianales; family Rubiaceae; genus Gardenia; species Gardenia jasminoides. The sequence goes on from CM023101.1 coordinate 9,184,279, forward strand.
TCACGAGCTTTTAACTCACCCCCGTTTCCTTTTGTTTTTCCTTAACAGGTGACGAGAATCCAGAGACCTAGATAGGTTTAGTACTCGTTTTTGGTATTTTGCACCGAGTATGGAAAGATAAATTGTATATTCTTTTGGTTTTGAATATTTCAATTTATGGGAATGTATTAAACTATGACCTGAGGTTTTATGTATTTTTGAGTTGATGACTGTAATTTTAAGCTCGAACACTACTTTATAGTTTCCAATATTATTGTTGATATGAATTTTTAGATTTACCCTCTTAAGTTAGTATTTCTTGAATGCTTGAATCGGCGAGTTAAGGCGTACCGCCAACCCTTGGTTAGCCTTTTGGGAAGTGGGTCACGTAGATACTCAAACTTTTGGATGCCGAGATAATCTTTGGTATCTCTGATAGCCAATGGGTGAGTCTGGTGCAAGTAGTTCCAAAGAAAGCGAGAATAACGGCAGAAGCTAATCAAGAAGGAGGGCTAGTTTTGATTTAGAAGCCTACTGGATGGTGCCAATGCATAGACTATCGTAAATTGAATGCAACAACCAAAAATGACCATTTTCCTCTCCCTTTCATTGATCAAATGATTGAAAAATTAGCATGTTGTGCTTACTATTGTTTCTTAGATGGTTTTTTAGGTTACTTTCAAATTACAATAGCACCAGAAGATCAGGAGAAAATAACCTTCACATACACATTTGGTACCTTTTGCCTATTGAAAGATGCTTTTTTGGTTATGTAACGCTCCTACAAATTTTGGAGATGTATGGCAACATCTTTTCTGAATATGTGCAAAATAATGGAAGTTTTTATTGATGATTTTAGTGTCTATGGTGATAGTTTTGACGATTTCCTTGATAATTTGATTTTGATTTTAAAAAGATGTATTGAAACTAACCTAGTGCTCAACTGGGGAAAATGTCATGTATGATTGAGCATGAGATAGTTTTAGGTCATGCTGTGTCATGGAGGGGCACTGAAGTAGCAAAGTTATGATAGATCTTGTGCCTTCCTTACTTTACCCACAAATGTGCAGGAAGTGCATTCTTTTTTGGAACATGTAGGTTTCTATCGAAAGTTTATTAAAGACTTTTGAAACATTAAAGCACCGTTGTTTAGGTTTCTGCAGAAAGATGTGGCTTTTGAGTTTAATGACGACTGCAAAAATGCATTTGATAAACTTAAGGAGCTCTTGACCTTTCCGCCCATCATCCAACCTCTAGATTAGAATCTTCAATTCAAAATTACATGCGATGCAAGTGATACAGTAGTGGAAGCAGTGTTAGGACAAGGAATGGGAAAAGTTGCCCAGGCAATCTACTATGCTTCAAGAGCCTCAAATAGAGCTCAATTAAATTACTCCACTGCAGAAAAAGAACTTTTAGCTATTATTTTGCTTTAGAAAAATTTTGATCTTACTTGTTAGAAGCTAAAGTAACTATTTATTCTGATCATGTGGCATTATTTGTTGACCAAGAAGGATGCTAAACCGATACTGATGAGATGGATTCTGCTTTTACAAGAATTTGATTTAGAAATCAAGGACAAGAGAGGAGTAGAGAACTTGGTTGCTGGACATTTGAGCCAACTACCCAATGCTAAAAAAGATTTTCCACTGAGAGAGACTTTTTTTGAAGAGCGATTGTTTTCTCCTAATTCATCTTTGCTTTGGTATGTTGATATTGTTAATTACTTGGTCACGAATCAATTGCCTACAGGTTGGTTGAAAGCTAAAAGAGACGAACTCAAGAGTGACACCAAACATTATACATGGATGACCCCTACCTCTGGAGGCAATGTGTAGATCAAGTATTGCAGAGGTGTGTAAATGAATGCGAATTTAATTCTATTTTGGCTTTTCGTCATTCTTTTGCATGTAAAAGCCACTTTGGACTGAAAAGGACAGCTCGTAAGGTATTAGAGAGTGGTTTCTATTCACTGACTTTATTCAAAGACACCTACTTGTTTTATAAGTCATGTGATAGCTATCAGAGGGTAGGTAATATTTCCCATAGAGTTCAAATGCTACAAACCCCAATGTTTTTTGTGAAATTTTTATATTTGGGACATTGATTTTATGGGTCCTTTTCCTTCTTCATTTGGTTTTCTCTACATTTTATTGGCAGTAGATTATGTCCTGAGGTGGGTGGAAGCAAAAACCACCCAGACTAATGATTCAAAAGTAGTTGCCGATTTTGTGTGGTCTAACATTTTTGTCCATTTGGGTTGCCTAGAGCCATTGTAAGTGATAGAAGGAAGCATTTTCCTAATAGGAAAATTGTAGCTGTATTCAGGAAGTATGGTATTATTCATAAAGTTTCTATGCCCTACCACCCTCAAACAAATGCCAAGCTGAAGTCTAGAACAACAAGATTAAGTCCATTAGGAAGGAAGGGTGAAGAAAGGGACTCAAAAGGTAGGTTAGCGACTAGGTGAAAGGTTGAAATTGATTTAGAAGGAATACTTGGATGATTGGATAACTATCTGAGTACTTGCCCAAAAGGAGAGATTGGCCATGGCCCACTATTGTTACACTAAGTAAGCGACCCACTCTACTTAGAGAAAATGGTTCATCCAGAGAAAATAGTTATCAAGAGGAAGTGGCTATGAAGGAATCTATGGAGGCCATTGTTGAAATAGGAGAATCCGAACTTGTTTTACCACTGATTGAGAATGAATCTTTCAAGAGGAGGGGTTCCAAGCATGGGATGTAGTTGAGCATGGAAATGAAGGAGTTAATAGGAGAGCTTCTTATTGTCCTATTAACCTTAACATTACCTTGTTTAGTGTTGCTTGTCTTTTACAGGTTGAACAAACTATAATGCGATTGCTCATAAGATGCTCAATTCCTAAGTCTTTTATTGACTTTGAAGCCTTTCTTGGAGTTTGCATTCTAGGAATGGTGTCTTCTTGTTACCCACTCATATCAATGTTGGGCCCGCAAGCTAAACTTTCCTTTGATGATGACGATTGATTTGCATGTTCTTGATTTTTCTAACGAAGTTTTCACACCTCAATTTGAAGCTGATCATTTCCTACCAATCTTGAGGCATGAAGTGTGTTCAAAATTACTCAAGATTCCCATGGTCCTTGTGTGCAGCCTTGAAGTCCTTGTACCAGCACAAGTTCATGTATTTTGGTGTTGCATTCTCATACCCAAACCTAGTCGACAATGGATTACCTTATTTCCTTTGTCGGTGGATGGTTCACATGCATCACTTATTTCACATGCACCACTTTTGCTACCTAATGCACTTTGTGATGTTACAAGCTGTCTGTTCAAGAACATTGTGGAATTTATGGCTCGTAGAATATGGCATATACCATGGTTTGAGTGCCTTTTCAAGCTAAGCATTCTCAAGTTGTCCAAGAGACATGTTGTGACGACCCCACCTCCCCTTAAGGCGAACCAGAGGGTTCGGCGGACCGCTTGCCCAACTCTCACTGGGACTCACTACAATTTTCAATTCAATAGTGTGCAAGTATTTCAAATAACAAGATAATCTTAAAATCCTCCAATCCGATATAACATTTAAACCTTACAATTTCATTAGAGAATCACAACCGTCTAAACTATAGATACAAATACAAAAGATTATCCCTTCAGAATTTCATAAGTATCATCCAAAGTACAATGATTACATTTTCAACTAGTCCGAATGTACCAAATACCAAAAATACAACAGTACAAGTTTTCAAGTAGTACAAGAGATAATCCTGTCAGTCACACTAAGAAAGATCACAACACATGCTTTCCTTCATCTCGAAGCCTGTTTTATTCTCCCTAGGGAACCTGGTATCACGGATCGTCGCCTCGCCAGACTCGATAGCTAATATAAACCATCAATTCACATCTTACAAACTAAAACTTCCAAATTTAAAAGTCAACCAGCATACATACATAAGTTTCACACCACCATTCCCATTTAAAACATAACAGGGTATTTAAGGATACAAAATCAACCTCTAAACTTAACCATGATAGGGTTTGCTAGTACATTCTCTTAAACAAAATATAACAAAACTTAAACTACTTGTACGCATTTCCAATCCCAAGCTCAAGCAACCCCCGCTAAGGAAAACAAAAGGAAAATAGGTGAGCTAAAAGCCCCAAGGTGATGTTCCAAAGATGCATGCAAAATAGCAATTAGCACATTTGCACCACAAAGATTTTGATAAACAGTCACACTAGCACATTTGCAATAAAATTTGGAATTTCAAGTATAAGTACAGAGATGATCACAAAGAAGCACAACCAGAGATGGTGCCTATGCACTACTCAAGTCGCCGACTCTGAGATCGCTCACGAGGAGTTCAAGACTCAAGCTTCTCTTACTGGAAGATCAAGCACAAGGATCACTTAAATAACAATTTAAATATAAAAGGATATGATGGCTCGTGAGCCAAGTTCCACGCAAAGAACTTGATCCAAGTCCGTTGACACCACAACCAAGGAAATGCAAGAATTAATATCCAAGAGAACCCCACTCGCCATACCCGCTCACCCATTCTCCCACCTTACCGGGCCCAACACCAACACAGAGGTAATACCGAGTATACCAAAACAAGAAACAGGATCCAAGGGCATCATTAGTCTACTCGACCAGCCCTAATCGCTCGATTCGACCAACGAGCCGATGGAGTGGACTCCGATCACGAGTCCCAAGAACTAATAACAAGATTAGCCCCTTGTGATATCACACAAGTGGCCATTTCACAAGCACAGGTAACAAGCACAGGTAAACAAGCTTTTAAACAGATTAGTCGATGGGATATTACCCAAACGACTCACGATTAAATATAAGCGGGCCAAATCCACGTGTATCACGATATCAAGGATATACAATTCAAGCAAAAGAGATCGAGTGATAAAGTACGACTGCCTCGATCACATTAATTGGTTCACAAATCACAAGAACACAAATCATCACATAGTTCAAGTATTTCAATATTTCGATATCAAGTTGATCAAATAACAAGCATGAAACACTCACCTTCGTACCCAAAACAACTTTAAGTATCTACTCCGAGATTTCCTTCGTCCACCGTCAAGGCCTAATAACAAGCAAATAAGAGACATTTAGGTTTGGCTATCCCAAACTCAGGTCAACTAAAATACACATTCTAATCGTCACTTAAGTCGCTAATCCAAATCGTCACAATGTATCAAGTTCAAATCAAGGGTGTATAACAAGGGAAAATGTCATATTTACAGGAGAACAATGAGTCAAGTAGGCTATGGTGCGGGAAAAGGGCATAATAAACCAAGAAAAGTGGAAAGTGAAGAATGAAAGTTCACAAGTGATGATTTAAGGGTTACAGCTTTGCCGCCCTTCAGAAATTGGATCATAACTGTGTCCACACTTATCGGATTGGGACGTACTTTATGGCGTTTCGAAGCTAAGACATAGCTCTACAACTTTCATGAAGAGGTCAGATATCAATTCATGCTTTATCATAGTCAAAACGGCAGATATCAGAGAAGCAGGAAATCTGTCGGGAAAAATTCAGACTGGACGAACAGTCTCGGGAAAACAGTCATAACTCGACGTAGAAAAATCGAAATCGAGCTCCGTCAGCGGCGTTTAAAACTAGGTTCATAGGGCTTTCTAACGGTATAAGGCTCGGATGCTAGTTCATTTTCTACAGGTAACAGTAAGTTCGGAAAGTAGGCTGTTTTTCAATCCTGTTTTCTGAGAAAATTTTCAGGTTAGGTGCTTTTCTTCTAACAACCTATTAAAACCATTTCCCTCACTTGCCAAGGTGTTAAACCAGCTAAAACAGCAATTAACTTCATCATTGAAGCATCACAACACATCAAGCAATTAATCGAACACTTGGCGGCTAACGAATGAAACCTAAAATCATGTTAGCAAACATAAGGTTTCCTTCCATTATTTCTTCTTCCAAACATCAAGAAAGACCTCAAGACATTCAATCAACATTTCTCCAAGGAGTTAAAGCTCATCAAAGCATAATTAGAAGAGGTTTTACCTTGCCAAAGGTGTGAGCAAAACCACCAAAACTCCACTCCTTGCCACCAAGTTGGAAGTCTATGGATTAACCTAGTTTAGGGTTTCACTCCAAGAAGTTTTTCCTTCACCAAAGTTGACTAATTTTAGCTTAGGGTTTGGTATTTTTTCTTGAGAGGTTGGCCGGCCAAGAGGTGAGAGAGAGAGGGAAATTTTGCTTCAATTTTTTTGAATTGGAAGGTTTAAATAGAAGTCTTAAGTCAAGGGGGTTATGGGATGGTTGACATGTGGCTTGATCTTGGCCAAGAATTGGGTTAATGTTCTAGGAAATTAGCTTCCAATCCCTCAATTAAAATGTAACCTACTTAATGCCACATAAATTTTATGCATTTGGCTACATAAAACACTAAAATGCAATTCCAAGTTAATGTCATGCTATGCATACAAAATAAAGTACTTAAAGGAGAATAATGCACTTAAGGCTTTCAGGGTGCAATCAAGCCTTTTTTTCATTTTCATCATCATTTTTTTTTTCTGGGTTCTCACACCTGTAGAGGGAAAATAAAATATTTTGGGGTGAGTTAGAAGCTCAGTGAGGTTCCGAAAAATAAGCAAATTCACATTTGATCAAAATCGTAACACTTGAATCAAATAGCACTTTTCAAAACAGTTGAGTTGTTAGATATCACTTATAAGAGTATGATTCATTAACAGGTACCATAACGAGAAAATTCAAGAATACATTTGAATACGTTTGTTAAAAGATACAAGAATTCAAGCATTTGAACAATAGTTAAATAAACAATTCACTTTAATCAAGAAAAAGGTATTGAGACGGGATGAGAGGTGCCTCCCTCTCTGATTGAACATGACACATACTACCATTCGGATTTAATCAAGTACAAGATACTGAGATGGAATGAGAGGTACCTCCCACTCATTAGAGTATGGTACATACTACCACTCAACACATATGGTCGACGAGACAACGCTCCAATCGACTTATTCACGATTCAAAATTAGGGCGGGATGAGAGGTACCTCCTACTCATTAAGTGTGGTACATACTATAGCTCAACACTTATGGTCGATGAGACAACGCTCCAATCGACGTATTCAAGATTCACTATCAAGGCGGGATGAGAGATACTTCCCACTCATTAGAGTGTGGTACATACTACCGCTTAACAGGTACGGTAGGATGAGAGGTACCTCCAACTCATTGAGTGTAGTACATACTACAGCTTAACATACACAAGTCAAGATTACAAGACACGACACGTATTCAATATATAATTCGTCTCTAGTCACGAGTTCAGGATCATATAAATAAATCACCATCTCATTTAGTATTTGCGAATCAAGACAAATGACATGCATGGAAACTCACAAACTCTTCATAAATTATTTCACTTGTAAAAGCATTTTTACTTGGAAATAACAGTAAATCACTTCCTTATAAATACTAGCAAATCATTTCAACAAATCGTTCCTTTACAAACAATAGCAAGATTTTTCATTTGAAAATGAGTTGGAAAAGTCACCACTAGCGAGGTTCAATTTTGCAAATCTTGAGCACAATTGAATTCGCCTTCGAATCCTAGAAGCAAGTACAAGCATGCGATAAGTTTCGCCTCAAACAATTGCCAACAACTCATTAAAATTGTTCGAGTACTAGTTCGCTCAAGTTCCCAAAGATTTGTCAAAACTTACTATCAATTCCAAACGTTCATGTCGAGTGAGAAAATGACATAAAGCATTTTATTCGAAACCAAAATTTCGAATGCAACCCAAACTTTTCACATATACTCGGATCAAAATATTAGCATATATCTAGTGCAATTTCCATCAAAATTTGACGCACAAGAATCATGAACACATCCACAACATTTCGGATACTCAAATCTGTCCATTTTAGCCAATTTTTCCTTTTTTACCCAGCACTCACATCTTCACTAGACTACTTATCAAAAGTAGAGGAAAACCATTCAAATTAATAGGTTCAAGCTTCAAGAAATCTTGTTTTCCTGCTTCGCGCAACAATTTTTGGAAAATCATATCTTGAGTTCTGTAAGTCCAAAAATGACACACTTTATACCGTTGGAAAGTAGACTCGAAATACTACATTTGATCAGAAGATATTTTCACAAGATTCCATTGACAAGTAGGTCAAATTCCAGCCAAAATTGCTGCTCAACCAAGAGCCAAAACAGAATAGTTTGAAATTTCAGCCAAATTTGAAAAATTGCTGGTATTTTTGTACTTCAAGTAAAAATCTAAAATTTTTACAGTTAAAATAGTTTCGAGTCTAGTTTCCAACTCAACAAACGGAACTCGATTTGGATTTTTCTACAATAAGTTATAGCAATTTTTTCTGAAGACTGCGCAATGTTCTCTGCAAAAATCTTAAACAGCCTTTGGCCCAACTTAAAACCACTTAAACTCATTATTTTTGGTTCAATTCCAACACACATTCAAAATTCAATATTTAGCAAAGATCATTAGACAAAAGTTCACCCAAAATTTTGAAAATCTAGGATGAAATAAGCATGAACAGTTTCGGCCATCCAATAGTGAAAAATTCCAGATTTGCACTTCTTCTTTTAGCTCAACTTTAACTCAATCAAATGAAGTGATTTTTGGGAGATTTTTCACACACACATAGCCCAACATGTAGCAAGAATTTGGCATCAACTTAACCACAAAATTTTGAAATTAAAATAGGGGAAAACTCTAGCAGATTTTTTTTTGGACAGCCCTCCCCTTCTCTTCTAATTTTTCTCCAACAATTTTCTTTGTAGGCACAAGATTATTTCATCTCATATCAACAAACACAACCACAACAAGATTCCTCAAGTCCGCTACCTAGAAGGCCACCTGAAGACAGTTACTTAAGTTGGGAATTCAAGAGCCCAACTCCAATGTACCAAAATTACCATTTCTAGTAAAAGTAAACCATAAATCTAGTGTAGATCTAGAAGATCTACCATTATCAAGACTAAAACCACAAGATCTAAATGTCATACCTCGAGATTTAGCAAAATCAAGTAATACTCCTTCTAAAAGTTCCTCTCAAGCTATCTCCGTCGAATTTTCTCGTAGTTGGTTGAAGATCTCCTCGCCTACGGAATGTTTTCTTCAAAATCTTCAAGAACCAAAGGTTGACAACACTCCCTCTTTCTCTATCTCTCTCTCAGCCCTCTCTCTCAGCTCTCTCTCTCTCGGGTCTCTCTCCTTCTCTCTCTTCGGCTACCACAAGGGGAGGAAGAAAGGTGGGAGCTTGGTGATTTTCTCAAGTGTTTTGGCTTGAAGATTGGAAGATGAAGAAAATGGAAGCTTTCCCTCTCTACTCTCTCTCTCTCTCTCTCTTGGCCAAATGGAAGAAAGAAGAAATGGGAAGAAATGAAGCCCAATTCTTGTCTTTTGGCTATTAAAAGGATTGCTCAACACTTATGCCATATGTCGAGTTTTCATTGGTTAGAAATCTAATGTAATCTTATCTTATCCACAACTTCCTCCTTTTTGCACTATAACTCCCTCTGGTTTCTTTAAAACTCATTCCACACCTCACTAATTATCCGTTACTGGATTTTCATCTTAAAACTAACTTCACGTCACGTCTAAGAATTTTAACATTTAATGCTAGTCGACAGGAAAAACGGACAAGTACTTCAAATAAAAACTTACTCTTCGTAAAACAAATACTGAGTAATCAAATATACTACTAATTTTGTGAAATCAAGAAATATTATTATTATTTATTTTTCAATAAAATACAATTTTTTTTTGGGTCCTTACACATGTGACTTGACTAATGATCATTCAACTCCTTCCAACATTGCTATCATCCATGCATTCCATTGATTCGAGGGCGAATCTTTTCAAGAGGAGGGGAATGATACAAGAATGACTTGATCTTCCCCCTATTACTCTTCAAGCTGGTTTTCAAAGTGACATCAAATTCGTTGCTGGCCATCCAAGGGATATTTAGACGCATCTACTTATTATCTAAGTGTCATTTATTAGTTTAAGTAGTAGGGAATAATTGTTAGTTGTTGACCGAGTTAGTGGTGTGTTAGTAGTCTTGGTCTTTGATAGTTATTTGTTTGTTTTGATTGGAAATAAGTGACCAGCCTTGTGTCACTTTAGTTAAACTATTAGGTTAGTTAAGTCATTAGGCCTTTACTTATACACGCTTCTAGATCCTGTGGACTTGTGTGATTGGATCTCGTCTGAGATAGGACAAGGATCGTATCAAAAATTTATGCCGATGACCGGGAAAGAAGATTTAATGGAATTACAATGGGATAAAAGTTTGTTGTGGTAACAGTTCCCCAAGTTTTTTTTTTATACTTTTTGTATATGTAAATCAGCCTTTCCTTACATATGAGTGTGTTAAATTAATCTCCCCACTATATAATTTTTCAGTATAATTTTTGTGCTTTACAGATTTGAGTGTTGTAAACTTACAATTTGTTGATTGATTTGGTAAAAAAGAATATTATAACAATGAAGTTGGCAACAGCTATGGAAGGAAGGAGGAATACGCCGACGGATTGTGCTAACAAAGGCAAGGAAATCATGAGAACGTGTGAGTTGGGAAGATTAAAATTAGTCTGTAAAATTTATGCAGATGATCGGGAAAGAATATTTTATGGAATTACAATGGGAAAGAAGATTTTATGCTAATGATGGGTTGAGCTAACAAAGACAAGTTTTTTAATGAATTTAGACAATTTACAATATGGTAAATCGTCTATTAAATTACAATGTTCATGCTCGCTAATTTTTTAAAGGCTACGAATTATTATCGATGGACTATTGGTTGCTAGCATCCCACCTAGGCATGTCAATGGGTTGGGTTTTACCTTGATCCAACCCAAATTCAATTTGGTTAAATTGAATTTGAATTTAATTTCTCAAACCTAGAACCAACCCAAACCCAAACCCTGTAAGTGAATCATGGGTCTAGGTCGGGTTTGATTTTCTATGATCTATACTCAAATCAATTAGATCCTACCCAAACTCATGTATATATAATTAAATGACATACATACATGCATACATACATACATGTGTGTGTGTATATATATATATATGTATGTATGTATAGTATGTATATATATTACTAAATTTATAAAATAATCTAATATTTTATGGCCATTGGATCAAACACAATAAGGCTTTATGACTGTTAAACATCTTTTAACCGAAAAATATATTACCTAATTCCGTCTATCTATTGTGTGCCTCCATTTTGTATATGTTTGCTATCTTTGTCTCCCTCTCTATTGTATGCCTCTTTTGTCTTTGTGTTTCAAGTTAATCCTAATTGTCATTGTAATTGTATAAACTTTTTCAGGAGAAGGAGAAAAAGTAAATGCAAACAAATGAAAGATTGGATATAAATGCAATTGAAGTTCTGAAAATAAATAGAAGTAGTCAATTTCATAATGTTGTATTTGACTTTTTGGATGTTAATTTTATTATTTGAGAATAAAAATTAAATAGTATTTATGTTATTTTTTAACTCTGCATATTTTTAATATATTTTTACTTTTGGTATGTTCAAAAAAAATATCCACGTATACCAATTGGATACCCAAACCCATAAGGGTTTGGGACTGAATTTACTTTTCACTGTAAGAGTCTGGGTTTGGATCTGGGTTTAACTAAATTTAATAGGTCTGGATCTGGATCAAAGGAATCCAATCCAAACTCTACCCATTGACATGCCCAATCCCACATAATTGTATAAGGGAAATTCGAAAAGCTTTAAACGTAACGATTGCGATAAGAAAGAAATGAGATTGAAAATGCATCGACTACTTTTGACTCCTGAGACATTGCTATTCATCCTACCTGAGTCGCCCCGAAGATTTAAAATTTATGTTCGTATCTATATTTACTATATTAGCGTCTATCTCCCTTGAGTTAGTTTCTGTATTGTACCCTTCTATCACCGGCCATCACTGGTGATAGTAGAGAATCTTGATTAGTAGTTACCACACACGAGAATGGTAGAGAAGCTAAGCAAGTGGCAGACATTTTTATGAAGGCCTTGACGACTAACACATTTGTAGAGTTGAAGAAGATGTTAGGCATATCCAAGTTTGAGGAGTTTGATTTAAATAGGAGTAGTCATAGTTTAGATCTGAACTAGCATTGAACCGATTGTTTGTTGAATTAGAACTGGAATCAAATTTTGAAAACTAGAACCAAAATCATAACTGTGACTAATGTTTAGATTTAGATTCACCAAAAATTTGAACCGGAATTGAAATTGGTAGTTTAGAACCAGTTCAAACCGTCTAAAAAACTTGCTAATTAAATCTATTTGGCTAGTTTAGAGTTCATTATCAAGAAACAGCACACAACACCAGCAGTCCCAATGCGAATCCAACAATCCATTGTCCCAATCAAGTCCTAGTCGAAGGCCAAGCCAATCTAATCAATAATGAGATAATTTTCATAAATTTTGCATCATTTTTCTGTCTGCTTGCACATGATAAAACCATAAAGTTTCTTTTTCTACATTGATTGTCATGAATTTTGGAATCAATTTTATAACAACATATATTTAATCATAATAAAAGAGCCGGAACAATAATCGAAAGTAATTGGAACCATAATGGAAATAAAATTAGAACAAAAATCGGACCGATACCAGAGGTTTAAGAGTTGTAATCATAATGGTCCTTATAAGAGTAGGTTTAGATTTCAATTTTCAGAAAATCAAAATTTTTATTTTAAATGGGAATTGACGATTTTGAAAATGTGGTCATATCTAGAATTGAGGGAGGAATTGTAAGAAAATTAAAATAAAATGATGTTACTTTGATAGTTTTTAGTTATTTATTTATTGATTTAATATTTCCATGTGTCATGATATGTATGGTTAGTAGTGATCACAGGGGATTGATTCCCTTGAGTAGTATTTAGTTAACAATGTTAGCTGCCCGTAAGGTTGACTTCGTGTGTCAAGCCGCATGGGGCCTATCAGTCAGGAACTTCCTCTATGTATTGTCGAAGCCTCTGTCCGTCGTTTCTCATGTGTTTAAGAAGTGTGGTCGCGGACAGTGGCAAAACTAGAATCCTCTGGGCAGGGAGGCAATAAAAAATCTTGAATAGGGTTATGATTCATCTCTACCCTGCAGGTCGTATACTCCTTATGTTTAAGATGCTTGTGATTTAAGCTGAAAAGGATTGAAATATCTTTTTGGTTATAAAGTGATATCTAGATTTAGTCTAGACTAAAAATAAAAATTTCTTCAAAAGTATTTATTGCAAACTTAAATAGGGGAGAAATTTTTCCAAATTTTAAATTGATGCATGTAGAAGTACGAAATGTGTAAACTACTTGAGGTGCCAATGGTGATGACTCTACAAAATTTTGGAATGAAGGGGACAACAATGTGGTTTTACAAAATTCAGGGATACAAATAAAGTGAAAAATTGAAAATATTAAAATTCTTTAAGCCTTTTATATAATTTTTCTAAAACTTGAGGTGGCCAATTTTCCACCCTCACGTGTACGTGTCTCCCTCACTGCTCGCAGCCTTGTTTGAATAATACAAGAAATTTTCCTTTATCTCTTAATCAACCTCTTGTGAGAATTTTCTATGAATTGTTTGTGATTGATTTGGGACCATCATTGTGGTGTCCACCAAGTACAGCAGGAACCACGTGTTCAGCTTGTTATATCAAATATCATTTTGCCTTTGTGGTTTTAAGGAGCTTGAACAACTGTTGTGGGTCAACCTGGAGTGCACCTAGTACAGCAAGAATAACGTGTTTTGGTTATATCAAAATATCATATCGTTTTTGTGGCTCTAAGGAGCTTGAACACCTTTTGTTTATCGTCATTATTGCTTGAAAAAACATCAACAAAAGCTTGTTTAGTACTGACCAGTAAAGAACAAAAATGGTGCTTGCAACAGTCGATTCGACCACAAATGGGGCTAGTGACAATTACATTCAGTACTAGGAAGTCAACACCGAATATTCCACCAAATTTGTTTTCTTCCCGGAATTTAATTATATTTCTAATCTTCTGTCAAAATCATCCTAAAATTTTATTTAATCATCTTAAATTTTTCATTAATATTTCTATCTATCTTAGTTTACACACACAGAGTGCATAACTTTCATGCTAATTCAAATTTTGATTAATGGGAAGAATAGGGTAAGACAAACGATAATAGGCTTTAATTACAAAGTGTCGGTAAGCATCTTGTCTAAACTCTCATTCACTTTATCATCTTCATTAAGAGATTTTTTTTTAAGACATGACCAAATTCCCTACCTATGCATATGTCATGAGGCTAATTTTTTTTTTAATCTTTTTGCTTCAAACAATATAATGGAAATTCTCTCTCTCTTTTTTTTTTCAGATCCACTCGCCTTCTACAATGTCTGAATTGGAAAATGAATTGTGCGATTAGAGTTTATTCAAATTATTCGACTGTATGTATGATGAGAAAAGTGCTATTAGACTTTAAAAATAGGGTAAAAAACCGCGGTGGTCCTCAAACTTTTAACTCGGTTCGCTTTTAGTCCTCCAACTATTAAGTGAGTATTTTTGGTCCTCCAACTAGTAAATCTGAACAATGTTAACCCTTCCGTCCAATTCAACTTGTGGATAAAACACAAAAGGACAATCGAAAACCCTAAAACCGTCAAATCGAAAACCCTATTTTCCCAGCAAACAGCTATGAAGAGTCGCCCCAAATCCAACAGAAACCACTACCATACTGCAGGAAGCCGGTACAGTCTACAAACCAGAATCTCTGAGGGTATGTCACATGATGGACGGGAGATAAGTGATTGCTTGCTTCTCTATAGCATCAACAAATGGTTGCCCCTTTTCAGAAGTAGATTTGAGGATATGTAGCTTTGGCACTGGAATGGTAGAAGTTAACCAGCGAAAACTTTTTTTTTTTTTTTTGGGTGAGTGGGTGGGTGTCGCGGGAGATCCTCGGGTTTCTTGTGTTTCTTTATTTTTTATCGGTTTTGGGTGAAAAATGCTTGAAATCCAAAGACCAGATGAGAAAGTTCTCAAATTAACAAAAAATAGTCTTAGTGGTCCAATACCACTATTACACTGGATATACTTTTGGCTGATGAGATTAGCCTTCATCATCAGTCGATGCATGACATACCTTTTGCTGAGCCACTTCGGCACTTCCACCTCCCCATATGGAATGACTTGAGCATCACAAGAATGTCCAACCATCAGGTGGGTCATTTTTGCCTTGAAGATATTAAACAAACTCCAAAGGTCTCTCAAGGCTGGTGATGACACCTGTGGAGAATGCAAGAGGCCCTTGAATTTCACACCGCCTACCATGGACAGGGCATGCCAATATCGTGGAGCTGTAAATGGTCAGACACTGACATCGATTTCTGGGGAATTTGTCAGGAAGAAAAAAGGGTAAGAGGAAGTCAATTGGTTTCGATTTTTCTCGATCAAAAAGCGAATTTCCTACGACGGATTGTCCGCTGCTGATAGAATGCTTTTTCCAGCTCAAAGGCGATAACTAGTAGATCCGGGGAACGGCACTTCAACTTAAATATCAAGAAGAAAAGTCCTGTTTGACAAGGTTTAATTGTAGAACACCACACACCTATCTATACGCAAAATCAAAGGGTTTAATCTTTATACAAAGGGAAAATAATTTGGGAGTTTTCGCTTGTTCTTCCGCTGTGTTGACTATTTTGCCCCCCACTTTTTGTATTTTCCATCCATAATAACAGTTGAATTGGACAGAAGGGCTAACATTGTTCAGATTTACTAGTTGGAGGACTAAAAGCGAACTGAATTGAAAGTTTGAGGACCACGGCGGTTTTTTACCCTTAAAAATATTTTATTGAAATACTCATACTTCTTAGATGTGTAATCAACTTAGTGGCAAAAGTCAAGATCCTAAAGTTAGGGGAGTCAATCTTCGATAAAACATGAAATACTAGTTAAAGCCAGTGGATGTTTTTTGTTAAACATATATTTTCTTTTCTAAGTTAAATACAGTTTGAAGCTCATATTGTGCTTAAATTTAGAAGCGAAAATCATTCTTTTTATCTGAATTTGGAAACTTTGAAAAATTTTATTTTTCAATTAACTTCTATAGCTAACTTTAAGGAGACCCAAAATTCTTGTAGATGATAATAATTATGAATGTTTATTTGTTTTAGGGTCAATATAAATAGCAAAATGATGATGTTAAATTCTAGTGGGGTCAATTAATAAGAAGTAACTTTCAAATTTTCTAAATTTTCTAAATTTAAAATATAAAAATTTCAAAAGTTAAGTGGGGAAGTTGCCCCCACTTGGACACATGCGGCTCCGCCCATGATAATCATTCATTTTCCATGCATTTAATTCTATGCAATAAATGATATGAAATTATATTATGGTATCAAGGAGTGGCCACGGTTCAGGTTTGAATCGGAGTTGAACCTAAATCGAACCGACAGTTTGTTAAACAGATTTGAAAAATCGGAGACAAAATCATAACTGTGACTAATGGTTGAGATTTAGGTTCACAAAAAAAAAAGGGTTTATCACAATTAATCCCCTTAAAGTATAACCCATTTTTCACTTTACCCCCTAATCTTTTTTTTGTTTTACTTTATCTCCTATAGGACAAAATTACCCCCCTATTATTTTAAACTCTTATCGTTCCTCTTTCTCTTTTGTTTTCGTTCTTTCCCCTTCTTTCCTCGTTTATTTTCTTTGTCTCTTTCTTCTATCTTTAATTCTTGCGTTTCTCTACAAGAAACTTCACCTTAGTGATTGAAACTAAAAAAATTGAAATTGCAAAGATCTCTCTTCTATCCAACTGATTACAAAAATATTCAAACCAATTCCCCAAAATACCATTTTTTAACCTTTCAACTCTTTTGCTTGTTCCCATTTACATTTTAGTTTTTTATTTTATTCTTAAGAAAATATCACAAGATAAATTTGAGACCTGATTAGTAATCATTAATTGCAATTTATGGCAAATAAAATCATTAGAAATTAGCTTTTGATGCCTTTTAAAACTTCATCTAAAAATGCAGTTCAAAATTCAAGATAAAATTTTTCATTGAAATGAAGTTTTCTATTAGAAAGGATGGAAGAGAGTATATGGAGGAAAGAAAAAAAAAAAAAGAGGGAAAAAAGGAGAATGGAAAAAAGATAAATGAAAAGTTAAAATAATAAAAGGGGAATTCTATCCAATAAGGGATTAAATGATAAAAATTAAAGATTAGAGGGTAAAGTGAGAAATAGGGTATACTTTAAGAGGATTAACTGCAATTAACCCACAAAAAAATTGAACCGGAACCAAAACTGACGATTCAAGATCAATTTAAACTATTTGAAAATATACTTATATTCTGAATAATTTGGCCTCTTTGATTAAATTTAAAGTTTAATTTTAATAGTCAGCACTTAATATTAATAGTATCCGTTTTAGTCCACTAACTTATTATCCCAATTCATTAGTAAATATAGTAACAACTGATTTAGATCCAAATTCAATCTAATCAAGTGTTAAAGTTAAATTAATCAAAGTATTAAACTAGTACTTCATGATATTTTGAGTTTGACTAGCCATTATGGCAAATTCACAAAAAGTTATTTTTTAAAATGATCAAGAAAATAATCATCCCTATATAAAAAAATAGCAATTTGATAAATCAAGAATATAAGTATTTTTTCTTTTCCTTGCCAAATGATAATACAATAAAATTAATATTTTTTTTACATTCACTGTCATATTTACTTAAATTCAATTTTGTAATAATAAGTATTTTAATATAACTAGAAGAATTGAAATCAAAATCGGAATCGGAAGAAATTGAAACCATAACCGGATCGGAACCGGAGGTTTAGAAATCGTTCCTATAAGAGTTGGTTCAAGTTCCATCTTTTAGAAAAATCGGAACTGTTGGTTTTATAATCGTGGCCATCCTAATGGTATCGTATGCATTTCCTCAATGATATGATATCTTGAAACAATTCTTAGTGACTAATATAAGGCAAAGATACGTTCAATTCAAGACAATAAATCCAAACTCATGCCCGCTGTGGACTTGGGATCCAGAGAGAAAACAATGCAACACGAGAGCCGCACCGATTGGTGTCAATCAGCGTCAAGTCTGTTTGAAGTTTCAAAGTTAACATTAATTTCGTGCATAGTGTTAACATCTATGATTTTGAAATTAGATTTTCATTAAGAAGTTTGTCAAACCAAGATGATTGTTAAAAATCTCAACAGATACTGTAATGAGGAACATCTATGTGCGTGGTAATTCCATTAAATTGTCAGTATCATGCAAAGGAATATTGTAGTTCTCTGATTGTTAATATCATTGCGCCTGATTTTAGGTCTAGTTAAGGACTTGACAACTGTGGGTGTAAACGATTCAATCAAATTGAATACTATAATGTCTAAACTTGTTTGATTATTTTATCAAGTTTGATATTCTGTTTAATCTCTTTGTTATCTATTAAGCCAAAGTCAAATGAACTTTTATCAAGTCGAGCTCAAGTAGCTTTAATTTTTTTGTCTATAAAATTTTAGTTTTATGCTAATCAAACTAAGTTTGAACCGGAGTTTCAACATTTGTTGAATGGAAAATGCTATTCAAATTTGATTTGATTAGTTAATGAATCAAATATGAACAAGCTCTTACCGAGTCAAACTCGATTCAAGTATCAAATAATTTAATTTGCCTTTCAACACTAAGAATGGCTAATCCATAAAACTCCCTCCCTCTAGTCCATAAAACTTCCTCCCAACTCTACTTACTTAGCATTAGAAAAAAGCTAAAATTAAAAAGGGTTAATTGCACTTTGCCTCTCTTGAACTTAGGCAGTCACACTTTACCCCCCTCAATGAGCTTTTATTGAGTTGGACTAGAGTCAAACTCGAATAGTTTGAGATTTTTTTACCTATAGATTTCAATTTTATGCTTATCGAACCAAGCTTAGTTGGAATATTTATCGAATGTAAAATACTGTTTAAGTTTTGTTTGATTAGTTGCCCAACCAAACTTGAATAAACTCTTACCAAATCGAAGTATCGAGTAATTTGATTCGTCCTTCAATCCTAGGAATGGCTAGTCCATGAAAGTTCCTCCCAACCCTACTAAGTTAGCATTAGAAAAGTGCTGAAGTAAAAATATACAATCTGAAGAAGTAAAAATTTGCTCAAAAATTGAGGAAAAGCCAAAAATGTTAAAAATATACCACCGAAAGAAGGAAAAAATTTCTCCCAAAATTGAGGAATTCCTGATAAGTTTTGCTCTTCAATTTGGCAGTCGAAATGACTCAAAGTAATTTCTTTTTCCCGTTCCTGGTGGTAGCGGTTCATAGAAAGGGGGCCGGGGGTATAAGTTCATTTCCAAATTAACGTTACACTTTAAACTCCAGAAGGAATGAATAGTCCACCAGATTAATTCCTTCTCAGTCCTACTAAATTTTTGCTACTAAAAGAGACAAAAAGTATGCATCTGTGGCTGCGTTACTTTGGTCGTGGAAAGCATTATTCTGCACTCATTTGCCAGCCCAAACGAGAATAACGTTTAGGATGACTAAACACAAATTTTGATTTTCAAAACAACTTATTTACTCTCAAACTCAAGGTGATTATTCAAGAAATTAAATTTCAATGGGATAAAGGGGCGCAATTCATCAAATTATTTTAGAATCTTCTTTAGTTTATTGAACTAGTTTTTGTTCCAACTTATCCACTAAACTTTTAAAATTTTTCCACGTCGTCAATTAAAAGAGATCCAAGTCAATGGTCGAGCCAGGATTAACTTTCAGTAGGGGCAAAAAATAAATAGGGTCCTTCTAATAAGAGTTACTGGCGTTTGCTAAAATGAAGTGCAAGTGTCCACTTTTTTGGGAAAAAATTATTCTAGAAAAGTGTATAATTGTAATAAAGGAACAGAATTATCAATTTTTGCATCTTTTCTTTCTTTTAGTCCTCACACCTTTCTCATCCCCAATTGTCAGGCATAGGATTTGAACTTTGAACCTGATGGCAGGAAAGATTTTAAGAATCTTCCTATCAATGTTTGCATTCACCTAATAATTGCTACTCTATTCATTCACATGATATTTGAGTTTGATTTAGGTGTAGTATGAGGAAGGACCTATCAGAGAAACCTAAAATAATATTACACTTCCTTATTCTCTCTAAAAGACATGATTGTACTATTTATATATTACGAACACTATGACATAAAAGGACATGCTCCAGTGTATTGATAAGATAATTATTTTCTTTAAAAAAGCCATATTAAATATTTTAGAATTTCTCATTGACCTACACTAATTCTTAAGCAAAAGAAAACAGAATTTTTTATTTAATAAAAAATGTCAACCTATTTTTCATCGGGAAAAAATTTACCTTTGCTTTATTTTTCTTACTTGAGCAGCATAACTACTTAACTGTAGATACATATCGACCTCATATTTTATGAACTGATTTAAAAATATCCAACTCAATTAACTAATGAGTAGTGAATTAAAATGACTTCCAAGGAAGCTAAAAGATTAGAGGAAAAAGCTTCCGTTTTGGATTGTTTAGTGTTCGAATTCGATCAAATTATAAAATTAGATATATAATATGTTCACGACTAAAAAATTTGATACGGGTAAAACTAAAAAATTTTGTAGCCCAGTTCCCCCGTCTGAAATCCACCACCTATCTTATGTCATGGCACGTGCGCCAAACACTTCACACGATTTGTCGCCGACAACCTCAAATTTAAGTAATTCGATCTAATCCACCAACCAATCTGTTGGCAGTTTTATACTGTAACCATTCATTATTTGTCAAGTGGACCTACAACCGTAGATCCTCCACCTTATAAATACACATAGGCAGCATTCAAGATTCAAATCACTCAAGAAAGAATCATTCATCTCCATGAGTAACATGGACATTATTTCTACCATCTTAGTCACACTATTGCTGTTATCTCTTCTTGCCAGCAGCAGTCTTTTGAAACACAAAAGAGCGGAAAACATTGTACAGAACAGGAGAAATACTGCTCCTGAACCACCTGGAGCATTGCCCTTCATAGGACATCTCCATCTTCTAGGTGGCCAACTTCCTGTCGCCCGAATACTCGGATCCATGGCTGATAAAAACGGCCCAATTTTCTCACTCCGGCTTGGCAGTCGTCCGGCCATCGTAGTGAGCAGTTGGGAGATGGTGAAAGAGTGCTTCACGACTAATGACAAAACTTTTGCTAGTCGGCCAAATATGGCAGTAGCCAAGTACATGGGTAACAACAACGCAATCTTTGCATTAGCACCTTATGGACCATATTGGCGTCATGTTCGTAAAATGGTCACTATGGAACTCCTCACTAACCATCATCTTGAGAAGCTCAAGCATGTTAGAGCCTTGGAATTCAACAAATGGACCAGGGATTTGTATTACGTATGCTCAAAGAATGATCCTGATGTTGATGTTCCTGCGAAAGTTGTCTTAAACGAATGGTTTGAGCTATTGACTTTCAACCTCATCCTCAGGATGCTTGTAGGAAGGCCATTTTCAGCAAGCAGTCAAGGCAATGATAATTCTGACGATAGGCGTTTGAAAGAAGCAATAAAGAAAGAGCTTTATCTCACCGGAGTTTTTGTTTTCTCGGATGTGATTCCCTGGACTGAATGGTTGGACATTGGAGGCCATATCAAATCCATGAAGCAGGCTGGTAAAGAACTTGATGACGTCATTGGACAATGGCTTCAAGAACATACCGAGAAAGCAAAGCAATCACATCCTGAAACTGAAGCCTTTTACGATTTCATGGATGTAATGCTCTCAACAATACCAGAAAATGAAGAAATTTCTGGCCATAAGCGTGATGCCATCATCAAATCAACAACTGCAGTAATGAAATCGCAACTCTGTTTCTTGCTAAATTGCTTTACACCAATTAGAATAAATACACTAACGGTTATTTCCTCCCATTTATGCTGCCATTTGTTTCTGGGAAACATTTTTCTTTCAGTCACCAATCACCACAGGCACATTTTTCTTAGATTAATACTCTAAAATTTTTGTTAAAATTGATGTATTGCTTTGTAGTTTCTATTCCTTTACCTCTGAAATTGGTTTCAGACTCTTATATTGACAGGGTCAGAGAGCACAGCAGAGACACTAACTTGGGCAATATCTTTACTACTCAATCATCCTAAAATCTTGAAGACTGCGCAGAACGAGTTGGACGTCCAAGTAGGGAAACAGAGATGGATTGAAGAGGCTGACATCAAGAACTTAAATTTTTTACAAGCCATTGTGAAGGAAACTTTGCGCTTGTATCCTCCAGGTCCATTATCAGGACCTCGTGAAGCCACTGATGACTGTTACCTAGGCAATTTTTTCGTCCCAAAAGGTGCCCGTCTAATAGTTAATCTCTGGAAATTACACAGAGACCCCCGAGTTTGGTCTGATCCATTGGAATTTAAACCAGAGAGGTTTCTGGATTCCCATGCAGATATCAGCTTAAAAGGGCAGAGTTTCGAGTATATTCCATTTAGTTCTGGAAGAAGAATGTGCCCCGCGGTCAATTATGGGATGAATGTTGTTCAGTTGACACTTGCCCGTATGCTGCAGGGATTTGATATTATGACACCAATGGGGATGCCGGTGGATATGGGTGAAGGTTTGGGAGTTGCCTTGCCCAAGCTAAAACCTCTTGACGTTCTCCTGACTCCAAGGCTTCCTGTGGAACTCTATCAAAATCTGTGAGCTCCAAGAATATCAATTTGGAATTTCCAGTTTGGTGTGGTTCAGTGCATGTTAAATAAAACCTATGAAGAATGCAATTAGTCTCTGAACTATAGTACATATTTATTTAGCTGTCTTGTCATGTGTAACTTTTAATTTGTATGAAGTCGTTTTATCATCTTTAACCATTTAGCTATAGACTCGTGTGATTCACTACTTATGAAGTTGCAATTTTGCTTCAGTTTAGGCTTGCCTGCAAAAACTCACACAACACAGAACAAGCATTATGCGGAAAAAGATTAGGCAACTTGTCTCCCCTCCAGAGAGGTTTGGATTATAGTAATAAGGAAACACAATGACGATTCTTACCACTGGTGTTAGGATCCAGCCCAGGAAAGCAGAAAAATTAAGGGTAAATTACATATAACCTCCTTATGGTTTTGTCTACTGCCACATAATCTTCTAACTTTCAAAATGTCAACTTCACTCTCCAATGATTTCATGTGAAGTGAAAACTTAACCAAAAATAACCTATGTAACATCACTAATTGAAATACATATAGTACCCTTATTTAAATGCTAAATCAGACAATGGTTTAACCACCTTATATAAAAGTAAATGGGATTACGTGGACAAATATAAAACCACAAGGGGGTTAAATAGATATTAAGATTTTATTACACGTATTTTTAGAGCACGTTCTTACAAATGCAGCAACTGATTATGTATTCTATTCATTTTCCACTTTATATAAAACCACAGGAGGGTTATGTGGCTATTGTAAAATTTTAGGGCATCATCTGGCATTAAGCAAAATCACAAGGGGGTTATAAGTAATTTACCCAAAAATTAATTTGACAACCCACAAAAATGATAACAAAAACTATAATAAAATAATGAGATAAAAATATAAAAGGCAATGGCACAAAGATTTACATAATAGGGTTAATTAGACCTACATCCACGAGAAGAGATGAGCAAAATCCACTATAGTGAAGAAGAATACAAAGTTTAGGACACAATCTCTAAAGCTCCAAAATAAATGAGATACAATATAAAATAGAAACTCAAGATTGAACAAAAAAGGAAAATTCCCTAACCCGAGAGCTCTCAATTCTCTGAGATGGCTTTGGAATGAAATGTCGTGTGGCGCGTCCAAGTCCCGGACAAAGCTCCCCAGTAAGCAAAATCATGTCATGTGAAACCCTGAGTT
The DNA here is from genome assembly GCA_013103745.1 of Gardenia jasminoides. Taxonomy (NCBI): domain Eukaryota; kingdom Viridiplantae; phylum Streptophyta; class Magnoliopsida; order Gentianales; family Rubiaceae; genus Gardenia; species Gardenia jasminoides. Next base: position 9,208,216 of record CM023101.1, read on the forward strand.
GTTACTGAAATTTTTGATTGCTAAAGCCTTCAAAAAAATGGAGGGCCAGGAACTGTTGTAGGATGCAACCATTTCTGAAAGTTCATAACCAAAATTTGGCCAAAAAAGAATTTAAGACCCAGATTATATCTTGTAAATCGTTTTTCACATCGCATGAGGTCCACAAAATTTTATTCTATAGTTACACGTCATTGAAATTGAATTACACCGTCTGCAAATAGAGTTACATTTTGTGCATTTTATACAAAATCAATTTGAATGGTTTTCTTGACAACCGTTTGGCTCTGTGTTTTAAAAAAATAGTGGAGCTACAACATAGGACGTTAAATAAATAAAAGAAAAAAATATCCACGTAGCCCACAAAGTTTGACAGCGCCATAAATGATTCCACAAGGACATCAAAGACACCTTCCAACAAATCGCCACCTTGGCTTTGCATCTGACATAGAGAAAAATTGAAAATATGATTTTGCTTACACGTTGTGTGAAAAAGTACCAAGTTTTTAAAAGATAACATGATAAGGGGGATGGCCATCTTATCATGTGCAAGTCCATATCCAAATTATGGCTAATTTCCCTTTTTGTTTCTAGCATGGATTGCTTTTGTTATTTTATAAATTGCATAATAATTTGATTTGAAATAAAATTAAGGGTCTATTGCTAACACATTACCTTTGGCTCAATGTGTTAGGTTGTTTAATATGTGAAATGTCAATTTTGGACAACATTTATGTTTGTCACTTTGTGATTAGCTTGTTATTTTTTTTAATGATATTCTTCACAATTTCACATCAAGATTTGTTTGATGTCTGATGTCTGAGCTGAAGCAAGTTGAGCATGCATACAAATTGATGAAACTTCAATTGTAAACTAGTAGTCATGCATAGAAAGTAAACTATTGTACGTTATGGAGCGTGGCGAATGGAATCATCATAACTATCATGGATGTATGCATAAGTGCTATTCGGGGAATTCATAAATATCAAGAAGCATGCAAAGAGTCAATCTATATTAAGAAAATCATAGCGGCCCAAGTATTACTCATATGCAAGGCACCAGAAACGCATTGAAATAAGCATGTCCTTATTCTCTGGAGCTTTCTTTCAACAATTGAATATGGTACGCAAAGGTGAAGCTTTAGGTACCTTTTAAGCCAAAAAAAAGGTGTCATGGCACTGATGCACAATGCATTCACAATGGGCAACACCAATCTAGTAGTGGTAGCGATGACTATCACCAGCAGCAGTAGCAGCATACGGCAATAGGAAATTAGCAACAAATCTTAAATGAGAAATTTGAGTAGTAAGAAGAAGAAGAAGAAGAAGCATCACTTTTCTTCAAAATTTTCAACAACATTTTTACTTTCTAACAACAAAATAAACTCATCTCATGAACAACAATCACAACCACAACCAGGTCCTCAAATCCGCTACCTATGGGTCACCTCAAATCAGCTACCTAAGTTGGGAATTTAAGAGCCCAACTCAAATGTTCCAAACATAAACATCTCTAGCAAAATAAACCGTGGATTTACAAGATTTAGCACTAATAAAGTTAAAGCTAAGAGATTTAAGTGGTATACCTCAAGATCTATTTAGATCTAACAAGATCAAGGAGGATCTAATGTAGTTCCACCCACGGATGATGTTCTAAGCTTTGACACCTCGAGATCCTTCAAGTTTTTTGAAGGATTTGCTTGCTTGAAGTTGGTTTCCTCCTCAAAATCTAAGAACAAGAAGATGACAAGCAAAGGAAGCTTTCTTCCCTCTTTCTTTCTCTCTCTCACTCTCGGACCACTCTCTCTCTCTCTCTCTCACGGCAGCCAAAGGAAGAAGAAGGAACAAGAGCAATGCCTTCAATGGAGTCTTTAAGCTTCAAGGAATGGAAAATGAAGAAGATGAAGAATAATTTTCTTGTTTTCTCTCTCTCTTTCTCACTTTCTAGTCTCTGCCCTCTCTCTCTCTCTCTCTCTCTTTAAGCTCCAAAGGTTGGCTGAAAATGGAACAACAAGAAGCAAGAAACAAGACTTTAAGGAGACAAAAGGTGTGGTTCTCCTTGAATTGGGGAAAAAGTGGTCAAACTCCACTTTTTGTCGCGTCAACGTGACACTCTAACTTTTACTACTTTTTCTCATCCCGACACTATCCAACCTTAAATATATCTCTATAATATCTTCACATATGCTTGGTTTCACCCTAGAGTCACTATTTACGTCACAACTCAAAAATCGATGCTTAAATTGGTCGAAACCAAACACCGGCAATTGATTCACGAAAAATTCTCTAAATTAGAAAATAATAACTCAAAGCATAAATTTACTAATATTTCAGTGAATAAACATAAGATAAATATTATTATTTATTTTTCAATAAAAATAGAATTTTGAGACCCTCACATATGTGTGTGTGTGTGTGTGTATTGGTTATGGTCAAAACTTGTCCTATTCAAGTTTTTGTGTTCAAGAATAAGTTTCGAAGAGGCATTTGTAGATAATATAATTTTAATTAATTTTCTAAAATTTCCATTAGTCTATAAATTATTTCATGACATATTTTTATCCAATCAAATATTGCTATTTGTCATGCACACATGGAAGTTTGGTGGTTTAACAACCGATTATATTTCTCCAAGTGTCAAGTTGAGGTGTTTTGTCTAATCAAAAATGCTAGAGTGTCTCTACCAATCAAATTGCACCATGTCATATATCTTTATGACTAAGCAAATTTGGATAAATATACAAATATTTATTTCTTATTAAAGAGATATATTTAGAGTTATTTAGTCCTTATATATGTCTTATATATTGCAAGGGTTTGTCCAATCGAACCAGCGACGTCATAGATATGTACAAATTGGCCAATCAAGAAAATGCATATGAGTATTATCTCTATAAAATAAAGAAATAATATTCAAGGTGGTACAGTTCTTATATGATTGCATGTCTTGCAAAACAAGTAAAGTGGTGCATGAGTTTTCAACTCCTACCTCATACTACAAGTATAAATAGAAGGTCTTTCTACCAAAACTCAAACATTGGAGATATCAGACATCAAGCATTGTATATTTCAAGTTTTCTTGAAGTTCCAAAGCCGTGAAAACTCTTCAACTTCAAGTTCTTCAAGTTTTCTTCATATCGAGGCTTGAATATTCAAGAGTACTTTCAAGTCTTCTTATATCAAGATTTGAAGCGTTCTTCATGTTCATAGAGGTTCTTCAAATCTTCTATCTCAAAGTTTGAAGAAGTCGGCGGTTGATCCAAGAATAAGTTGCAAAGCCCTTGGATTAGCATTTGTAGAGAAGAATCGATGGAATCTCTCTATAAATTTGAGAAAATCCCGAAGATTGTACTCATGTCCCTCTTAAATTTGTTAGAACAATTCAAAAGAGAAAATAAGAAATGGCTACAAAAGTAAACAAAGAAATGGTTTCAAATCATGATCATAGATCACTTTCCTTAGACCTTTATTAGTCTACTATATTGTGTAAGAGATCAAGGACAAATATCCTCTACGATAAGATGAAATTTGGTTATGTAGGCTCTACACTAAGTCTAACAAACCCCTATAATAAAGAAAAGAAGAACAGGATTTTTCTAACCTTTGTAGATCTTTAGTCTGTAGCCAAAAGACTCCAAATTGATCCATATATATGAGTTTTCATGTCCCTTAAACAACCTTTAACCATTATGCAAAGTCTAGAGTACCACCATTTTAAGTAACGGTTCAAAACTGAAAGATTGCAAATGAAATGCCAACAAATGCTTCGAATCCAAGGCTAGATTCTATCTAGAAAAATGTTTACATACTGTCTTGAATTTATGGCACGAATCCAGTCCATTACCTTCAAAATCCATAGATGAATTCGAATCCGGTCCACTCAATCTATGGATGGATTCTGTCAAGGGATTGTATACAAATTTCAATGTAGTTGAAAATGTTTCAACAATCTCCCATCATTTTCAATATATTGAAAATTTCTTTATAGATCACTGAAAAATTCTGATAACCTATGCATCAACAATGGTATCTTTTGATTGAACCATCACCTTAGTGTAACTAATCATAACTTGTTAATACTACTTGGTAGACAAACTTTGAACCAAGAGTATATGCAACAAGTCATTTTTGTTAACACACATAGATTCATTTCTCTTTAATTTATTTTATATAAATGATACATTTTATGGCCTTATGTCACTATCATTTCATGAATGTATCAAAGCCAAACCCTTAACTTTGTGCTTTACTAAAAACTAATATTCATATAAGTGACATCTTAGTGGTCCCGCCATTCGTAGCACTTTCAAGGATCACGAAGAGTCCAATGACTCACCTTACATTTGTACTGGTGAGAATAATATGCACTATTTCACTTTGGGATGTTTAGATTTGACATAGTATACCAATCATAAGAATGATGTACTTTCACTCATTGAATTCAAGACTAGACGTTGTAGCTAGTGTTGAATTGAGTTTCCATCAATAGTGATGAAGGATTTTGGGATTGAATACCATCCCTCTTGATATACACAAAATCATGTGTATAAAATGTCTAGTTTTTCATTGTAAACTAGTATATGATCTTCAAAGTATATTGTCCCTATTACAAATTATATAGACATCAATCTTGGTGCTATTGCATTTCTTGAACCTCATCAAGCATGAAAATCAAACGTGTTTAGAAAGTCATATATATATTTAAGAAAACATATTCTTTCAAAATAAAGGACACAAATTTTGCAATATTCATCCAACATTTTATGTCATGCAAAACACTTTGTAGTCAATCACATATCAATCAATCATTTTCCTTTCTTATGGTTCTTACAATTTGGTTCAACAAGAAGTATATTTCACTTCTTCAACATTGCAAGCTTGCTTTTCATTTGACAAGGCTAACTTTTGAACTTTTGAACCAAATTAAAGAAAAATTGAACATGATTGATACTTACAAATAGTTGCAACACGTGTAACAAATACGTCCATAACTCCTTATAATAGTTATTTCACAAGTAACATAACAGCATATATGTTAAAAACATATCTTCATCATGTTTTACATTGCATGCCACTTCATTCAATGAATTGAAGAAGTCCTTATTCTTGCACACATGGCGGGTAGCATCGGAGTCAATCCACCAAGAGAAGTCTTCCTTAGAAGATGGATCTATATCCTTTTCTTCTTCCTTTAGTTGAACCTCTTTATTTTCCTACGGTCTAAACTCTTTCTCAAGATGAAAAAGGTTAGCAAGACTTTCAAGAGTGATCTCATCCTTTTGTATTTGAGATCTCTCTTGAAATCTTTTCAAGAATAGAACTAACAACAATAGTTTCATCCATAAACATATTGTGTTGAGAAAAATGATCAAGCATTCTTTCCAACTCAGCAAATTGATCCATAACAGGCCTTTTGTCTGCCATTATATAGTTAAAGAAACTAGAGACAAGAAATTTCTTACTTGTTGCGTTTTCTCTCATGTACCTTACTTTTAACTTGTCTCATAGTTCCTTGGTTGTGATGATCGAATGGTAAGCATCAGAGCCCATCACTCATTGAATTAAGAATATGTCCCCCACAAACCTCATCATTTGTGTCCCACATTTTCTTATTGTAGATGTCATCCATTATCTCTTCTTCATCATTTGTTGTAGGTCTTGAAGCCATGAGAACATATGCCACCTTGAGTGAGAGCAACTAGAAGGAAATGGACACGTTTCTTCCAGCGTATGAAATTTCCCCTATCTAAACATTCAAGTTTGAATATATTAGACGCCAAATCTTTGATAGTACTAGCAATTTCAAAGAAGGAATAAAGCCTTAAAATTGTTGGAACAATTCAAAAGAGAAAATAAGAAATGGCTGCAAAAGCAAAGAAAGAAATGGCTTTAAATCGTGATCATAGATCACTTTCCTTAAACCTTTATTTGTCCACCATATTGTGCAAGAGATCAAGGACGAATATCCTCTAGAATAACATGAAGTTTGGTTGCGTAGACTCTGCACTAAGTCTAACAACCCCCTACAACAAAGAAAAGAAGAGTAGAATTTTTCTATCCTTTGTAGATCTTAAGTCTACAGCCAAAAAACCACAAATTGATCCATATATATGAGTTTTTATATCCCTTAAATAACCTTTAACCATTATGAAACAGCTGGAGTAATACCATTTCAAGTAATGATTAAAAACTGAAAGCTTGTAAATGAAACGCCAACAAGCATTTCGAATCTGTGGCCTCATTTTCTATCCAAAAAGATGTTTACATTCTATCTTGAAACCATGGCATGAATCCGCTCCACTACATTCACAATCCATGGATAGATTCGAATCCAATCCACTCAATCTATACAGAGATTTTATCCAGGGACTCTATATGAATTCAATATAGTTGAAATGTTCCAAAAAAATTTATATTTCATATTTGTCATGTATTTTTCTTGTCTTTCTGCAGACTTGAAATTTTATCGCGTACATCAATTTGGCAAACAAAGCAAATATTAGGGACTAAAATTGCATTCATATTAGAATGTTCAATGTGAACCTAAGATCTCTTGTTGAACAGTTTAACAGAGATTAAAAATGGTCAATCTTTGGCAACACTTTGGCAGCACTTGATGAGATAATCAGAAACGCATCTACTTATGGTAACAGCATGAACACCTTGCCACAAGTTGCTTATAGTTTCCACAGTGTCGTGAGTTGTGTTTAAAATGTTTTAACTTTTCTTTAAACACTCACCATATAAATGCTTAAACTTGCTTATACAGCCAACGTAGACTTGTTAAAAGGGTTCAACTTCTCAAATGTTAACTTTTTGTCAAAAGTGAATGCAATTTGAGAAAGCATCCAAATACAAAGGGTGTAATAAAAGATAAATTTGTATATTCATTAGTTAAGAGTGCTAATAATAAATGCTCATTGAGCCCATTAGAGAAATCCAACATGTATTAGATAATAGGTGCTTGGTTCAATACTATTGAATTAACTTCTGTAGATCAACAATGTCACATTTTGTCTACGTAAGAGGATATAAATTTATGCATTGTACTTCTAGATAAGACTAAATATCTTGTTATTTTGGCCCATAAATCTAGTACAAAACACAAATTCTTATGACATGATGTGTGTAATAATATTATAGGTATTACTGTTACTAATAGAGGCTGTTGTGGTATTGGAAAAAAAGGGCAAATAACTTGCCATTTTCCATTCCTTGCATTGATTGGAATCAATACATCTTGTGGGATGCTTTCCATCCAACAGCAATTGCGAAATCAAATTCTTGCTAGGAAGGCTTACAGTGGATCACCTTTAATTGTTATCCTATGAATGTGTCACAAATGGCACAAATATAATTCATCATTTGTTTATGATTTACACTATGTGAAGAGATATATATTATGCCAATCAAGAAGAATAATTGCATTAAATTTGTCTTCTATTATTTTAGTAAAAAAATAGTGCAAAAATCATACTTACAAAAATAATTTAGGAATAATAATGATTATTACTCCTGGCTAGTTGAATCTAGAGGACAGCTACCAAAAGAGGGTTAGCTATCAAAAGAGGGCTAACATTCTCTCTTTTATCTCTCTCTTCACAAGAACTATGGTTTCAGACGTTCAAAAGTCATAATTCTAGAAAAAAATCTGAAAAAGGAAGTGCAACTTATTGTATGACTCCTTTAGTTTTTGCTCCTCCATCTTCACAGCATTGAGGAAAAGTTCTTTTTGCAAATAAGTGTATCTAATAAAATACCTTCCATATTTCGATCATGGTTCATATAATGCAGCATTCAAAAAGTTGGATAAGAATAGAATAATGATGCTAGATGATTTAAAGTAATTATAGATTGAGGAACGTTAGCATTTCAGGAGTTGCTATTAGAAGTCGCAAAAATCTAGATGACTTCAAGTTTTCACTCTACCACATGACAGATTTAGTGTGACAGTTACATAGTTGTTTACAAATTGAGGAATGCACATGTATACAATTTTAACGCAACGGATCCTCTATCCTACTCCCTGTCTCACTTCATGTCCCACTCCCTCTAACACTGCCAAGTGTCCATACTAACTTAAGTTAATTAACTAACTTAACCCAACCTAATCTTTCACGACAAGAAATTTGGTCTTCAGTGACAACTAATTCTCATCACAAAAAGGTAAAAAGTCGTCACTAATGTTTTTGGTCTTCAGTGACAACTAATTCTCATCACAAAAAGGTAAAAAGTCGTCACTAATGTTTTTTACTGACAACTTTGCTGTCGTCGCAGAGTTGTCACTAAATGCCCGTCGGTAAAAGTATACACTGACAACATGAAAGTCGCTGAATATGGAAAGTGACAACTTTTTGTCGGTAAATGTTTTAAGTTTAGTGACGACAAGCCCTTTTGTCAATAATGTATGAACAAATGTCGTCACTAAAACTTAACCATGGTTATCGATTTGGTACAATTACCGATAACAATGTTGTCACTAAACCCTATCAGCGGTGACAACATGTTGTCGATTACATATTGATTCAGTGACAACAATTGTTGTCAATAAAAGCACCTCATTCAGATTGAAGAAATGCAATCAGTGACAACACATTGTTTGTTGTCACTGTGCAGTTTGATGAGTTTCCTGCTAAAATAATATCTAAAATATGGAACCACTAGCAATGCTTAACGAATGACAAATACATTCACCTATTACAATAGAAAATGCCAAAATATTGTAATAATCATTGAAATATCATGATTATGTCCAACATCACATTACAAAGTGTTTGACAAATAGTATTAGAGTGACTTTGAGTCAATAAGGGAGCAATACAAAACGAGTCCAATTTTCGAACATTTCTGTGCTATTCGAAACATTTTCTAAGCATAAGATAACACTATAACTTGTCTTTGAGTGCAAAGTAACGCTGCTACTGATCTTCCAAAACTCTAAAATGTGCAGTATGCCTGCAACAAAGGAGTACAGTTATTAGTAGATGACAAAACAAACTTAGGACAAGGAAAATCAGTCAAGGAGTCACTAGAAAATAAAATGTTTCATTTGTTTAATTACTAAGTATCCAAATAGTGACTAAAAAACATTAATATTAATATATTTATTTTGTTAATACCTGCTAAGAGTTCAGTCCAAGACTTTCAGTTTTTTGTCCCAATCTTAGTATGTTCATCTCTGCAAGTTCACCGGACAAACTAAATCAGTTTGATATTGATATCATGTACATGGACCTGGAACTTTTCTGACAAGTATATATGCTGATGTGATGGGGACTTGATAGCTAGGAATTAGGAAATATGGCTATATAAATAAGGAAGACAAAGAAAAACAAAAGTTGATAGATATTTCCAGATGAATTCCAATTTAGATCGCAACTCAGGGTTCAAAAAAGCAGAAAATAACAATGAAGACAAGAAAATGTGGTAACTGATGAGACCTTACTCATCAGATATACTTGAATTTAGTTTTAAATTTGTAATGAGCCAGGACACAAAATAGTAGCACTTCATCCACATAATGTGAAAATCCTTAAACAATAAACAAAATAACATTTAAGATATTCTTTCCAACCTTCAAAGCGAGGAAACAAGTAATGCAAGTAACCTAAGCACAAGAGATAAAAGAAACCATCTAATATTATGTTATATACTAATTAGGCTTATAGCTCAATGAAGTCTGAGTCCAAATGAGTTCAATGTCAAGTTTGACAACTTTCATTTCTTACAGGTTCCAATAAATTGCAGTTTCATACATCTAGTTAGGAATCAAAACAGAAATAATGTTTTAGAATTGTCCTTTCCAGACACTAGAAAATCCTAAGACAGGAATGATCCAGTAGATATAGAAGGACAAACTAGATAGTACAGTAATTCAACTTACAACCAACCATTTCCAGCAGACTGAGAAGAAAAACTTGTCAGATTATGCTACATGAAAAAGTGCAAGTATCCTAAACCACTTTACTTCAAAAAGATAAATTTACAAAGGAAAGCATCTTTTGCAAAGTCAAAATCAAAATACATAGCCTCAGCTAAAATCAGCTTTTTCTACTGTCTAACAAATAAGTTTATTCGATTTTACAAAACACTTGATCTAGTATGACATGGAAGAAACAAGAATAGCAAAGTTACTTTGGAATAGCTCACAAAAAGTGAAGCAACCGAATGAAAATGAAGACTAGAAACTGAAAAATGTATACCAACCTGAGCTGCATCAGAAATTAAAAGCAACACAAGATTGCTCCCATTTATGGTCTCCCATTTGTCTCCAAGGGTGCCATTCTCCTCACTGAACCTAGCCACAAGAGCCTCATCAAACGAATGAGAACCTTTCCTCAGACCAATTTGGGAGAAGTCAAGTAGGAGAATGATATAAGCTTCATTTCGAAACAGCAAGCTAATCAATTTGTCAAAGTCCCCAGAGACCGAAAGGAAAATAAAAGAAGGCAAATGTAACCTTGACAACAATATCAGACTTCACATTAGCAAATGAATCTCCTAAATTCTAAGCTTGAGCAGGCCCTTATAGAAATTATAGAAATGCAACTTCAGTAGTTTCCAAAATGGCTCACATAATGCTAACAAAAAAAAAAAAAGCAGATTTATAAGTTTCAGTTTGCATCATATAAACCAATGACTATCAAGAAATTTGCAGGGCACCACAAGCATGAGATAACAATTTTAATGGGATATCTGAGTATAAACTCTTAATCTCTCGATGCCAAAGTGTGGCTTATAGACTTAACTTAAGGAAAGATGTTCTAGAGCAGATCATTGAGTCATGGGGCAGCCTTAAAACAACAAGGGCTCACTTAGTTAGCGTTGTTTAAGCAAATTCAATACAACCATGATTTGCTAAACCTACTAACTCTCATAGTATGTACAGTCACTAACAAGTCATTATTCCATTTTCAAATGACATTTACACCAAAGCCCCAAGAATCTCAAAGTTCCAAATAATGATAAACGAAGGGACAGGGCAACATGAGAACTACAAAAATCAGCATAAGGATATAAACTATAAAGTTTCCAGATAACAAAAACCTGAGAACCCCATCCAACAACTCCAAATCTGCTTGATTCCCTTGAAAGCATCTGGCAATGGCTTGAAGAAATCCTCCCTCCTCTCACAATATGCATTACCCAATCATATCATTAATCATCAAAACATTTAAACAACACAAAATCTCACAAACAATTGACAAAAGTTAAGATCTTTTTAAGTATCTAACCTAGATCTATTTCTTTTTAGCAAATTCCTCTTCCTTAGTCCATGGCTTTAGCTTGATGGTGTAGATATGTTCACTTTATTTGCAGCTTTAGGAGAGAGCAAAGATAGAGATGTAAAAGCGGTGGAAGAGAACTAAAGGAAGATGGGGATAGACTTGCGTGGAGGACAAGGAAGAAGAGTAGGAGAGGGTGGAAATCTGAAAATGAAGGAGATAAGATGTGTGGCCCATATGTCTTGTGCTTGAAGAGGGTGGAGATCTAAAAACGAAGGAGATGAGAATGTGTGTGGCCCATGTGTCTTGTGCTTGAAAGTTTGGTTTTAAGGGCAAAATCAAAAGGCGGAACTTTCAAAATTTTGTTGAAAATTTTAGGCAAGATACATGTAGCTTTAATTTTTGGATCTATTCTTTTATAATCTATTATGTTTTTCTCTTAAGATAGGTATAGATTATAAATCATATATTTTCAAATAACTAACTTTCGAATAACTTTCAAAGAATTTATAGTGTATTTTATTCAAAATGTTGAAAAACTTAAAAAATAATTTTTATATAAAATTATCAAACACAAATATAAATTTTTACTAATATGTATAAAATCACATGTACTATTTCAAATATTATAAATAATAAAATTCAATCCAATTGGACTAGATTAAAAACTTCTAGAATTACTCGAGATTTATATGTAAATCAAGAAAAGTTTTGCAAAAATACATATCATACTAGGCATATATTAATTGAGTGTACAATGTCTTTTATAGTAATAACAAAATTAAGTGGGGCCAAATCATAATTGTAAGGTAATCGAGTTAGAGTAAATTGAAACTAGTAGGGGTTTAGATATATTATTAGGGTGTCATAGTAAAATTAGCAGAACTTAATAGGATTTCAATTATATTATTAGGGTGTCACAGTATGATAAACTTATTGGGGTTTAAATCATACTTTTAGGGCGTCTTACTAGAACAATGTTAACTTGTTGGGACTCAAATAATATTTTTAGGATGTTTAAGTAAAGTAAGATAAACTTATAAGAGCATAAATCATATTTTGAGGATGTTTTAGCAGAACAAAGTTAAATCATTGAGGTTCAAATTATACTCTTAATGTGTCTTAATAGAACACTACCAACATATTGGGGCTAAAATAACATTCTAAGGATGACAAAGTAGAATTATAAGAAATTGAGTAAAGTGTTGCAGTACGAAGAAAACAATACATAAACAAAAACAATGCTATTTTCTTAATTATCTAAGATATATAATATAAGAAATGCTCATAGTGAGCGTGTGAGCTTGTGACCCATTGGTAAGTTTCTACTGCACCAGACTTGTAACAATCTAATATAATATAAGAAGAGTCCATAATCAATTTGTGATCTTTTGACCATTGGTTAGTACATTTTGCTTTCTTGTAGGAACTTACGAGTCTCGTGAGATAAAGTGTTTCCTTTTCCTACTTTTTAACGAAAAAGTTCCCTCGTCATTTTTTTAACTATTTAATATAAACAAAATTTTGGTACTATTAATTCAATCAATTGTTTACTTTAATTTTTATTTAAATTTGTCAATATATATTTTTTTGAAAATAATGAATTAATATAATATTAATTATTACTTCTTAACGTAGTTGTTAAAAAATTATAATAGGTGGAAATATTTTGTTGAACAATTATTAAGTGACAATAGTTGTTGTCACTAAATACTCTAAGGTTTCTTGACAAGAAAAAATTAGTCAATAAAATAAGCAGGTGACAACAAGAAAATATTGTCAAAAGGAAGGAGCGTTGACAACTCTTATGAAGTTGTCACTATTGTATAATGCGCACTCTTCAAATCTCATGGTGCGAACTAACTTGTGACAACAAATTAAAATCGTCACTAAAGAGTTAGCTGTCATGAGTTAATTGTGACAACAATCAAAGTGGCGGCTAAAGGTCCTCCTTTTGTGACGACTTTTTATTGTCACTGGAAAATGTTGTCACTAATGACCCAATTTCTTGTAGTGTTTCTAGACCTCCTAAACCTAAGTTAATTTAACAATTACAGCAGACTAACAATATTCATTTTTTAAACAAAAACAAATTCATGTAAACATAGTAGAAAGTCAAACAGGGAAAAGAAAAACTAAAACTAGAGAAACGAGAGAGGGTTTAGCAAGAACCATAGCAAGTCATCATCTCCATCTCCGGACAAAGGCTTTCCCTTTCTTCATCTCCACTGCAAAGCTTTAGCGCAAGGTATTGCAATTGCTTGTTTTTCCATAAATCGTTAGAAAGTTCTCCTGCCTCATCACAGGCTTGTGAGGACAATCGCCTGCAGGGCACCCAAATGGCTATCCTTTTTTGGCTTTAAGGTAGCATAAGTTGATGCATACATTTAAATTTTTGCAAGCTTGTATTAAAAATTATTTTTACTTGCATTTTAAAGGACTTTGTATCATCACATTTGCTAAACTTGTTCCCATGAAATGTTCATAAAGTCAAGTAAGATTTATAGTATAAATTTGAATTAGTTGTTATGAGAACTCAATTAGAATTTTTACCTTTTGGTTGCACATTTAAAGTTTTTGTAATTGAGGTTCTGTTTCTTTTCCCAAATGATAATCCATTTTTTATTGATGTAAACAGTTTGGATTCTTCCACATATTTTCATGTTTTCTTATTTTTGACCAAGAAGTAGGCCATAATGTTAATTACAGGTCTACTGAGACCTATATGCCCTAATTTTCTTGGTTAAATATAGAAAATTGTTATGGCATCTGCTAAGCATTTCGTTGGTGATGATTATTCAACAAGCTATCAAGTAGGAACAACTAATTTACTCTTTTCCTGCATGACTAGTCTACAATCTAATTTGCTGGTAATTGGTGTCCTTCTATCTCATAGAATAATACCTAAAGTGGAAGTGTTATAAGACCACCACAATAGACACCAGCTTAGAAAAACTCATGTGATAAACCCAGCCAAAAAGTCGTAATTTAGGAAAATACATTGCAGTGACAACATAAAAATCCACGTAGTTTGCAGTGATGGCAAAAAAATCCACATAGTAGTTGAGTTCCAGCAACAAGTAAGTTTACCACATAACTTTGTGGTAACTATAAGTTAAAGTATTATATATTAGTTTTTAATTTTATTGTTGTATAACTTTTTCAATATTTTTTATTGCTATTCTGAATAGAATTTTGTACATTTAATCATGTGTACTTCTCTAATGTTACTTCTTATATGTTCTTTGTTTGAAAGATATGGATGACAGTTTATCAACTCATGAAGTCCAACCATGTCAGAAATTGGACTTTGAAACTACTGACTTGCTTGAAACAAATAATAGTAATCTAGCACCAAGCATTATTGAAGGCAGTGGAGAAGATCAAATGGTACTTCCTTTGGATCAAAGGGTACTAACTTTGATTGTACTAGATGATTTGATCCCAAAACTTGGCATGGAATTCGAAACTGAAGCAGCCGCTAGAGAATTCTACCAAACTTATGCTAAAGCAACTGGTTTTGGCACTAGGTTGAGTAAACGACACAAGGACAAAAATAGTGAAATTATGTTGGTAGGATTTTTTGTTGCTCTCGTGAAGGGAAAAGACCTAGAGACAAACATAATGTGATTGTTAAGCACCCTCGGCCTGAAACAAAATGTAATTGTGATGCAATGAGGAAAGATAGCTGTCGATAGACAGGAAAATACCATGTGGTACAATTTATTGCTTAGCATAATCATGAATTATCAACTAGAAGCAAAACCCATTTTTTAGATCTCATGGAAACATGATAGCTACCTAAGAAGCTACAATAGGTATAGTAGCTACAATAGATATAGCTAGAAGTTGTGGAATTCAGCCAAAACAATCAATTGAGCTCATGGCCAAACAAGTTGGTGAATGACAAAATCTTGGATCCATTTGGGAAAATAATTATTTATGATCCAAAAGATCCCTAGTAATGAAGCAAGGAGATATAGGAGGCATTCTAAAGTACTTGCAAAAGATGCAATTGGAAGATCTAAATTTTTTTCAATGCAATTCAAGTAGATGAAGATGAGTTGATAACAAATATATTTTGGGCTAATGCAAAGATGAGAACAGATTTTGCTCATTTTGGTGATGTGGTCTTTTTGACACAACTTATAGAAAACACGGAAACGATAGGCCAATTGCATTATTTGTGGGTGTTAATCATCATAAGCAAACTACTGTTTTCGGAGCTGATTTATTTTATGATGAAACAGTTGCAACTTTTGAATGGTTGTTTGACACATTTGCCAAAGCTATGATGGGAAAAACGCCAAAAACTATTCTCACAAATCAAGACGGGAGAATGGCAGTAGTATTAGTTTCACAATAGCCAACAATATATCATTGGTTATGCATATGGCATATCTATCAAAATGCAGCAATTCATTTAAATGATGTTTTTACAAACTTCCAAAATTTTGCTGCTGATTTTAGCCACTGCATATATGACTTTGAAGATGAGGAGGATTTTTTTGAAGGCTAGCATGTGATGTTGAAGATATATGGTTTGGAAGATAATAAGTGGCTACAAAAAATGTCTGATATAAGCGAAAAATGGGCTTTAGTGTATGGAAGAGAAACATTTTGTGCTGACAGGACTAAGACTCAGAGAAGTGAAACCATGAATAGTGTTGTGAAAAGTATGTCAGTTACAAACATGACTTACTTGAATTTTTTGAACATTTTCAAAGATCGCTAGATGACTATCGGTATGATGAATCAGTAGCTAATTTTGGAGGCAGTCAAAGCACACCTACAATGACATTTCCTTGTAAACTTTTGCAACATCCAGCAAGTGTATATGCGTATGAAGCTTATGAGAAATTTAAAGATGAACTATCCAAAGGGATTGATTGCAAATGGGAAATTGATGGTGAATCAAGAAACCAAGTGATTTACAAAGTTTCACCGTATGGTAAGACTTCTCATCATCTTGTGACTTATGATTCGTCTAAGGAATATATTTCATGTAGTTGTAAGAAGTTTGAATTTCCCTGTTTCTTGTGTTCATATGCTTTAAAAATATTGATCAATCTGAATATTGTAAAAATACATATCCATATATATTGAAGGGGTGGATAAAGACAACTAAAACAGGAAATGTAAGAGTTTCCAATAAAAATGATTGTGAAGTAGAGTCAAAGGCAAGAGTAAGTTTTCGTTAGAGGGAATTATCTCATTTATACATGCAATTGGTGACAAAAGGTTCTGAAAATGAAGAAGCATATAAACTTGCTAAAGCTGAATTTTGGAAAATGTCAGAACAAATGGATGGATATTGTCAAGGAGGAAAGAAAGGGAAAGAAACCTGTCATGAAGAAAATAATAATGTATTTCAATATGTTGTTATTAATCCAAATGACATTGGCTGTACCAGAGTAAAAGGCATAAAAATAAAGGAAAATGTTACTTTCAAGTCTAGTAAGAGACCAAGAAGTGCTTTGGAATTGGCATCTAAGAAGCGAAAGTACAAGGTGAAAGAGAAGCCTCCAACCAAAAAGTTACAGGTTAGTAAATTTATTCAGTTCATTTGAACCATGATATTTATTGTTAAATCATTATTGCATTTAATGGAGAGTCTTAAAATGAATCCTAAGCATGACAATAACATTAACATTCATACTTATTTCACAAAAAAAAAAATGATTGTAGGGTTCTATGAGCAATGCTCTTATGCAACTATAAATACTTCAATTGCTCAAAATTATGTTCAGAAACCACCACCCACCACTATAGGTATATTATTAATTATTATTTTCTTGATTGTAGAATTTACTGCTTTAATTAAAGTACGTGTTCTTTATTTATGTTTTTATTGGTAGTGATAGATTCTCAATATAATATTTTAATAATGATTATGTCTTTCTAAATGCATCAGGATGTTTAAGTTCCAATATACAAGATGAAATTTAAAATAAAAAAGTACTGAATATTTGACACGACTATTGCCTGTAAGTAAATAATAAACTTTTTTTTTGATTGTGTTACATGATTCTTAGGTGCATGGTTTTTTTTTTTTTTGGGCTTTTTTTTAATCATATATGTGCAACTAATGTCATTTTTTGGTAGATTTTGGATCCGAAAATCTATCATGGTTATGCTGCCATGTCTTCCAATTCAGCAAGATATCAAGCAGCATCTTTGATTATCGTCCAAGCAAGAAAGGAACTTAATTAACTAATCAATTATACATGAGGTTATACATAATTTGACAAGTCACAAATTAAATTTTCATACATTATCTAAGTTAATTATCTTATTTGTGTTTGTAGGCACAAAATTTGGAAATTGACAAGGATCCGACCAGCCAAATGAGAAAAGATGAAATTTAAATATGATTGAAGGTGCTTTGAAGAAATGGGTGATGTCATTTTGATTATGAATTAGTACAGTTTTGTCAAGAGGTTGAGGCATTGCGTATAGAAATAAAAATCGTTCTACAAGATTAAATTAATAAGCAAACTCTGTCTTTCAACATGGATGATACTTTGCTAACTGATATTTGGTTTCACATCCAAATTAATAAGTTCTTTCAGTAACAAAAAATATATATATACAAAAAAGGTTTCCATCCATGACGTATACAATGTCATTTGTTTACATAGTAGATTATGAAGAATGGTAATACAGCATTAACTAAACAAAAAGGAATAGGTAAAATCATTATTGTTGAGAGTATTATCACAAGTCTCACTCATTTATAACTATTGAAACAAAGATACACGGCCAAAAACAAGGGAAAAAAAATGAAGGATTCGCAATGGAATCATGTTCCTAATATTTACACAATTGCTGAAAAAAAAAGAAAACATTAATCACTTTTTGTAAAAGAAAGAGAAATCACAAAGTATTATTACAGAAAAAACCAATCCAAAATAAATAGGCAATTTCTTCATGCTACAATTTGTAGTCAGCACAATGTTTGATATTGAAATATAACTATAGTGCAAGTAGAATAACATGGACAAAGTTCGCTGCAGAAGCATTGGAGAATAATTTTCGTCTTGAATTTTGCTTCAATCATACCAATGACTGCGCAAAATACATACTCAATGTCCCCAACCAAAGCAGAAATATGAAGCTTGCCTCTTTGTTGGATTTGTACTCGTCCATTGATTCCCTCTAAATTGAATGCTTATGGATTCTCACCCCCACCATATTTCAACATTCTAGTGCAATTGAAGTACCAGGTTTTGAGTGTTAGGAGATAAGCTAAACCAGGTTTTGAGTTTCAGAATTAGGCCTTCCAGGTTTTGGTATTTCCTCAGATTCTACCAAAGATAAGAGCTCCTCCAAAAAGAGTTCATATCTAAAAGGCACCATGACCTGATAATTGAGTGAGGCAAGGCTTTGAAAATGAAATGTCATAGATTGTGTCTAATTCATGCTTTAATTAGATAAGTTAATACTACCATGTCAATTCCTGCATTGACTGTAGACAACATACCCAGATGATAGTTTGAGCCACATGGATGGTAAAGCCGGTCAAGTGCTTCCCAATCTGAAATGACAATACCCTATAGCAGAATTTTTATTTACATTTTCTCTACATCTTCAGGATACCAGACATCTTAGGACATGTACCCAGGCTCAAATTTCATAAATCGATTTAGCCAGCTACGCAAGGACATATGAAACCTCACCAACAGAGCAAGAAAATATAATTAAATGAACCCCTTTAGCTTTATTCTAAACCAGGTGCATTTAATTGCTCCACTAAGAACTGGAAGAAACAATTCCAATATAAAGAAAATGCCAAATGATCATTGGATTTCAGCCTTATTGCCACCATGTAGAAACATTGTTTTCTATCTAAAGGATTATATATTGTGCAAGAGAAACTAAATTAATTTTACCTTAAATCCCAGCTTCTCTTTCAATACTTTTGTCAGAAGAAAATGATCAGTATGGAGTCTACTTCCATTCCAATTGCTGTAGGATGCCATTACAGTACAAACACCTTGAGATAGACAATCTAGATGCGGTGCCTAGTGGATCCTCTCCAACTCCTCATATGCCAATATAGTATTCCCCTCGTTGATACCTTTATCAGTTCCCCCATCACCAATGAAATGCTTAGCAGATGCCATAACATTTTTCCTGTATTTAACCAAGAAAATTAGTGCATATAGGTTCCAATAGACCTGTAATTAACATTATGGCCTACTTCTTGGCCAACAATAATAAAACATGAAAATATGTGGAAGAATCCAAACTGTTTATATCAGTGAAAAATGGATTATCATTTGGGAAAAGAAACAGAACCTCAATTACAAAAACTTTAAATGTGCAATCGGAAGGTAAAAATTCTAATTGAGTTCTCATAACAACTAATTCCAATTTATACTATAAATCTTACTTGACTTTATGAACTTTTCATGGGAACAAGTTTAGCAAATGTGATGATACAAAGTCTGTTAAAATGCAAGCAGAAATAATTTTTAATACAAGCTTGCAAAAATTTAAATGTATGCATCAACTTTCGCTACCTTCCGGTAAGAAAAGGGTAGCCCTTCGGGTGCCCTGCAGGCAGCTGTCCTTGCAAGCCTGTGATGAGGCAGGAGAATTTTCTAACAAGTTATGGAAAAACAAGAGATTTTAGTACCTTGCACTGAAGCTTTTCAATGGAGATGAAGAAAGGGAAAGCATATGTTTGGAGATGGAGACGATGACTTGCTAGGGTTCTTGCTGAACTCTCTCTCATTTCTCCGGTTTTAGTTTTTTTTTTTTTTCCTGTTTGAGTTCCTACGATGTTTATGTTCTAGTAATATGTTCTTGTTTAAGAAATGAATATCATTAGTTTGCTGTAATTGTTAAATTAACCTGAGTTTAGGAGGTCTAGAAAGATTAGGTTGGGTTAAGTTAGTTAAATTAACCTAGGTCTAGGAGGATTTAGAAAGATTAGGTTGCGTTAAGTTAGTATGGACATTTGGCAGCGTTGGAGGGAGTGGGACAAGGAGCGGGACAGAGGATCCATTACACAATTTTAACTATCACTCATTAGCTATTAGTACGTTCAACCATTGCGTATAGATTAAATGGTAAGATTTTCAAAACGTCCCTCCACTTGCATTGATTTCTATGATTTAAATGCTCTATCTGATAAAAATGATAAAAGTAATGATATGCTCCGATCAATTTCTTACTTTTTAATTATACAAATATAGGTAATTTAAGAAAAACTTGGAGAGACTAATTTGAGAGATCCAAACTCCAAACCATTGTTTTACTATCTTTAATTGCATGTTTACACATTGATGCGTTGTTGAAAAATAACTACAACTACACAAAATAAATTACGGGCTCCATTTGAGTCAACTGTTTTATGGGATGTTTTGGAAAATTTTTCTATAGCAATGTATATGAAAAAGTTTACTGTAAATATTTTTAGTAGTATTTTTGAGGATAATTTTGGGATGCATTTTGAGGTATCTTTTAGAATTTAAAATTTTTTTGGGGTTTTCATTTGTTAAAAATTGACACCATTGCCCACCATCCACCATTGCCACCACTCCCTTCTCTCTCCTCCCTTTTCTTTCTTCCTCCTTCCATCCTCCCTCTTCCCTTTCTCTCCCTTCTCCTGCCAACCCCTACCCCTCCTTTCCCCCTAGAACTCATTCCCTTCAATGCTGAGAAGCTCTAAGGACCTTTGGTCATGACCAGAGCTTCCTCCTAGATCTCAAATCTAGTTGTGAGCTCCAAGCTTAGATTGTGACCAACCGATCGCGACTAGCTTCTAATAGGGATGGAGGAGGTTTTTGCAGCTGGGGGAAGAAAAGAAAGGGACGGAAGGGAAGGGGAAAAGAGGAGAAAGGAGGGGAGAAGAAGAGGAAAGAGGGAGGAAGTGGAAAGAGAAAGGAGAAAGAGAAAAAGAAAGAGGAAGGAGGGGGGTGCGTGGCTGTGGTATTCTGTGGTAAGGGATAGTGGTGGGAATTACAAACAATTCCAAAAACAATTCAAACATTTTATTTAGCTGTATTTGAGAATGTATAGATGGATGTGTTTTTTGGATTATTTTTGGAGTTATTTTTGTTTGTATATTATTGTAACATTGTATTTGAAAACTAGCTTTTGAAAAATAGAGAAATCCAAATAAAGCCATGGTTTTGACATGTATAGATTCACTTAAAAAAAAAATTTGTCCCCACTAGTTTGCTCTCATATTTGTGACAATTCCCTTCAGGAATTACAAAGCTAAACGAGAGTTTCCCTATAGCAAAATAAAGAAACTCTCACTAGAATGATTTAGAATTTGTGTTTTGATTAGAGAAGTAAGAAGAATGAAAGGTAAAAGTAATTTTCTAGATGTTTGAATCCTCTTATTTATAACGTTCAGACGCCCTTAAATGAATGAGCATGTATTTAGAAACATCCTTAAATAAATAGGTACATTTTCAAATGAATCCACACTTTCTTAAGAGTTGTACTATTTTGTTTCAAACATAACTCTTAATATTCAACTAACAAACAAAATGGTTAATTGAAACAACATGTTAAAAACTGAAATTAATTAAAATTGATTTCGGGTCTAAAGGTCCAAGTGCCAATCTTTTGACCGTTACGTATATTTACTAACCCAATAGTTAAACAAGGTAAATGAAAGTGAAATTTTAGTGTTCCCTCCATAATTTCTTGCCGCTCAAATTTATTTGAATTTGTGTGTAAACTTCTATAAACCTTTTCATTTTCCACAAAGTTTCTAATGTGGGATCATTACTTGCTATATCCAACATGGGCAGTCACATGTGTAATCTCTTTAAGAAAAATTCTATCTTAAATTGGAAGAGGAATTGATTTTATTTCTTTTAGATTTTATTTTCTGAGACAAAAAAAAAAAAAAAAAAAGAGAGAGAAGTGATTGTTTGATCTAGATTTTGCCTCTTGATACTCTTTTCAGTGATAACGTGTTCTGAGGTAGGTTTAGTCCTGCTGTCGTAATTGTTTGTACATTTCTACAATGCACAGAAAATGCAAATTTTACAATTACTTAAAGCACTTGGCCTACAAGATCAAACATATATATATTCAACTATTTTAGTTTAAAGAAGAACATCGAGATCATGATAATTTGTCTCTTTTCTTTTCTTAAAGTTCCTAGATTACTGTAATTATGTGCTTCCTTATCTCATTATTCACGATGTGATTCTTGGATAAATGTTAGAGAACGCAAGGATGTGATAATAACTGCAAAAATTTTAACTATCAAGAATTTTTGGTATACAAGGAAAAGACAGAGGTGAGAAAGGTCTTTAAAGGAGGAACAAAATGCCCAAAACAGAAAACAGAGAAGCCCTCTAACGCTCAGGTTAATCATAGAGAGAATGGTATGAATTAAAGCTGAGATTTTCAACAGATTTAAGACAGAAAAGTTGAAGTTTCAATTTCAACACAAAGTGCTTATATTTGGTGTCACATGACTCACATTTAAACTGGCTGAGGATTTAAATGTTATTGCGACGTGGCTTCATCATTTTATTAAGAAAGATTAGTGGTTAAGGACTTGATTGCATCCAAAACTCATTTTTACGTGAATACAAAAATTCCTAACTAAGAAATGCTAGACAACAATCATGTGTGCAAAATCTGAACCAATGGTTATATGTTTAGAAGGGACTGTGATGTCTGGACCTCTCTAAAAAATATTATATTTATTTAAGGGGTGTTTGGTAAATAGGTTTCAACCCCCACTATGGGTTTTAAATTCAATTATACCCATATAAAATGTTTGGTTGGGGTTAATGGGAATAAATTAATGGGAATGATAGGCCTATTTTATGGGTTTTTTGATTAACCAATCATCTTAGTTGCCCATCTTATTCTTGTTAAATCATCTTAATTACCCTTTTATTCTCATTAAATTCAAAAATAAGAAAATAAAATGCTACTGTTTCAACAAATGGAAAGAAAAAGAAAAGAAAAAAAGAAATAATGAAAAAGAAAATTAATAAATTATAAAATCCATTCCACGTTAACAAACACACTATGGGTTTTCATCAAAACCCATTATCATTGACCACTCTATGATACCGATAGTAATAGTGATAGTGGAATTCGAACCAAACGGCTCCGTATGAGTAACATTATATCATTTCTTCATTTCTTTTGTTCATAAGTGAGACCATTTGTCAAACAAAACTTTTGTACCGAGTACTTTGAACATGTTATAATTCGTCTCTCCTAAATAATTAAAGGACAAAAAGATGGAAATTCATGAATTGAACAAACCATGTAGTTTGCTTTATATTATTGGTTTTGCGTAAACATAAAAGAAAATATAAATCTTACCAACTAAAAAAATTGTTATCAGACACGTACTTAATGGATCAGAGTTCTCTGCCGTGACAGCAGACAGCTTTTCATAGTAAAGACTAAAGACGGAGTATTTTTGAATTGGATGGTGGAGACTAAATGTGGAACTCCAATTTTAGTATGTCAAAAAATCTGTTATTATTTTTGATCTTGTTATGTTCATATCTATCTATAATCTATATCTATAATATATACTATTTATCAGTTCATATCTTCTAGAAAATTTAAATTTTATTTAGAGAGATTTATTGATAGTTAGTTTAACTAATTTTTTAAATTTAACTAATAAGTTAGTTTAACAAACCATTTTCTCTTTATTTGTATAAAAGGATTGAGGGGAAAAATTTATCATTTTTACATTTATAAGGTAGTCAAACATTGATGTTTATTTGGAAGGGGATTGGGTTAAGTTAGGTGCTATGGAGGAGGCAGGTAAATGAGAGGTCTAAATTTGAAGCCTTCTACTTGATGTTTATTAGTTTGTCAATCAATTTAATTAAATTTCTAACATCCTATATACAAAAACATTTGCAAATGACAATATATGCCATTTGTTATTTGCACTAAGCTACACGTAAAAATGGAAAGTCATTTGCAACTAAAAGAAATGTTAAAGTAGAAATTTTAAACTTTACTTAGAGAGACTTATTAATATTTTACTTAGACAGCCTTATTGATAGTTAATTTAACTGATTTTTTTACCTAACCAATAAGTTAGTTTAATGAATCATTTTTCTACCTAAAATATAAGGATTTAAACATTTGAACTAAATAAACTAATAATCATTAGATAATACTAATTGAATTAATTAAAGAATAAAATAATCCAAACTCTTAGAAAATAACACATGTCATGTTATTAGATACCTTCTGAAAGATACAAATTGATGAACAGGATATATTATAGATATTAGCTGCCGGTAAGTTTGACTTCGTGTGTCAGCCCGCATGGGGCCTATTAGTCAGGAACAAAGTTTCCTCTACGTATTGTCGAAGCCGCTGTCCGTCGTTTCTCGCGTGTTTAAGCAGTGTGGTCGCAGACTATGGCAAAACTAGAATCCTTTGGACAGGGAGGCAATAAAAAATTTGAATAGGGTTATGATTCATCTTTACTCTGCAAGTCGTATACTCCTTATGTTTAACATGCTTGTGATTTAAGCTGAAAAAGATTTGAAATATGTTTTTGGTTATAAAGTGATATTTAGATTTAGTCTAGACTAAAAATAAAAATTTCTTCAAAAGTATTTATTGCAAGTCTTACCTAGGGGAGAAATTTTTGCAAATTTTAAATAGATGCATGTAGAATTACGAAATGTGTAAACTTCTCAGGGGCCAATGGTGATGACTCTACAAAATTTTGGAATGAAGGGGACAATA
The DNA here is from genome assembly GCA_013103745.1 of Gardenia jasminoides. Lineage (NCBI taxonomy): Eukaryota > Viridiplantae > Streptophyta > Magnoliopsida > Gentianales > Rubiaceae > Gardenia > Gardenia jasminoides. The sequence continues at coordinate 9,233,159 of CM023101.1, forward strand.
ATGTGGTTTTACAAAATCCAGGGATACAAATAAAGTGAAAAATTGAAAATATTAAAATTCTTTAAGCCTTTTATGTAATTTTTCTAAAACTTGAGGGGGCCAATTTTCCACCCACAAGTATACGTGTCTCCCTCACTGGTCGCAGCCGTGTTTGAATAATAGAAGAAAATTTTCCTTTATCTCTTAATCAATCTCTTGTGAGAATTTTCTATGAATTTATTGTTTGTTATTGATTTGGGTCCATCAATCTGGTGTCCACCAAGTACAGCAAGAACCACGTGTTCAGCTTGTTATATCAAATATCGTTTTGCCTTTGTGGCTTTAAGGAGCCTGAACAGCTGTTGCTGTTCAAGCTGGAGTCCACCAAGTACAGCAAGAACAAAAATGTGTTTTTGTGTTTTTGTGTTTTGTTTGGTTAATATCGTTTTTGTGGCTCTATGGAGCTTGACCACCCTTTGTTTATAGTCATTATTGCTTGAAACGACATCCCCAAAAGCTTGTTCAGTATTGGCCAGTAAAAGAACAAAAATGGTGGCTGCAATAGTCTATTCGACCACAAATGTGGCTAGTTACAACTACAGTACTAGGAAGTTAACACCGAATATTCCACCAAATTTGTTTTCTTCCCGGAATTTAATTATATTTCTAATCTTCGGCCAAAATCATCTTAAAATTTTATTTAATCATCTTAAATTTTTCATTAATATTTGTATCTATCTTAGTTTACACACACAGAGTACATAACTTTCATGCTAATTTAAATTTTGATTAATGGGAAGAATAGGGTAAGACAAACGATTATAGGCTTTTATTACAAAGTGTTGTTAAGCATCTTGTCTAAACTCTCATTCACTTTATCATCTTCATTAAGAGTTTTTTTTTTTTTTTTAGACATGACCAAATTCCCTACCCATGCATATTTCATGAGGCTAATTTTTTTTTAATCTTTTTGCTTTAAACAATATAATGGGAATTCTCTCTCTCTCTCTCTTTTTTTTTCAGATTCACTCACCTTCTACAATATGTCTGAATTGGAAAATTAATATTCTTGTGCGATTAGAGTTTATTCAAATTATTCGGCTGCATGCATGATGAGAAAAGAGCTATTAGAATTTAAAATTATTTTATTGAAATACTCATACTTCTTAGATGTATAATCAATTCGGTGGCAAAGTCAAAATCCTAAAGTTAGGGGAGTCAATCTTCGACAGCACATGAAATGATGTAATTATATAGTTAAAGCCAATGGATGTTTTTGTCAAATATATATTTTCTTTTCTAAGTTTAATACAGTTTGAAGCTCATATTGTTCTTAAATTTGAGATAATTTTTTTGAAAAAAACACTGTAACACTTTTTTGATGTGATTTATGTTCTGGTAAATAATTTCCTATCCAAACAAACCAATTTTTTTTATCTGAATTTGGAAACTTTGTAAAAAATTTAGTTTTCAATTAACTTCTATTGCTAACTTTAAGGAGACCCAAAATTCTTGTAGATGATAATAATTATGAATGTTTATTTGTTTGGGGTCAATATAAATAGCAAAATGAAAATGTTAAATTTTAGTGGGGTCAATTAATAAGAAGTAACTTTCAAATTTTCTAAATTTTCTAAATTTAAAATATAAAAAATTCAAAGTTAAGTGGGGAAGTTGCCCCCACTTGGACACATGCGCTCCTCCCATGATAATCATGCATTTTCCATGCATTTAATTCTATGCAATAAATGATATGAAATCATATTATGGTACCAAGAGGTGGTTACGATTCAGATTTGAATCGGAACCGGAGCTGAATGGGACCGACAGTTTGTTGAACCAGGTTTGAAAAACCGGAGTCAGAATCATAACCGTGACTAACGGTTGAGATTCAGGTTCATAAAAAAATTGAACCAGAACCAAAACCAGCAGTTCAAGATCAATTCAAACCGTCTAAAAATACACTTATATTATGAATAGTTGGACCTCTTTGACTCAATTTAAAATTTAATTTTAATAGTTAGTACTTAATATTAATAGTATCTATTTTAGTCCACTAACTTATTATCCCAATTCATTAGTAAATATAGTAATAACTGATTTAGATCCAAATTCAATCTAATCAAAGTGTTAAAGTTAAATTAATCAAAATATTAAACTAGTACTTCATGATATTTTGAGTTTGACTAGCCATTATGGCAAATTCACAAAAAGTTATTTTTTAAAACGGTCAAGAAAATAATCATCCCTAAATAAAAAAATAGGTATTTGCTAAATCAAGAATATAAGTATTTTTTCTTTGCTTGCCAAATGATAATACAATAAAATTAATATTTTGTCTACATTCACTGCCATATTTACTTAAAATCAATTTTGTAATAATAAATATTTTAAAATAACTAGAAGAATTGAAACCAGAATCGGAATCTAAAGAAATCGAAACCATGACCGGACCGGAATCGGAGGTTTAGGAACCGTCCCTATAAGGGTTGGTTCAGATTCCATCTTTTAAAAGAACCAAAACCGTTGATTTTTAAATCGGAACCCGCAGTTTTGAAACCGTGGCCATCCTAATAGCATCGCTATGCATTTCCTCAATGATATGATATCTTGAAACAATGCTTAGTGACTAATATAAGGCAAAGATGCTTTCAATTCAAGACAATAAATCCAAACTCATGCCCGCTGTGGACATGCGTGCTTCATTTGGGATCCAAAGAGAAGACAACGCAACAGAGAGACGCACCGATTGGTGTCAATCAGCGTCAAGTCTGTTTGAAGTTTCAAAGTTAACATTAATTTCGTGCATAGTGTTAACATCTATGATTTTGAAATTAGATTTTCATTAAGAAGTTTGTCAAACCAAGATGATTGCTAAAAATCTCATCAGATACTGTAATGAGGAACATCTATGTGCGTGGTAATTCCATTACATTGTCAATATCATGCAAAGGAATATTGTAGTTCTCTGATTGTTAATTTCATTGCGCCTGATTTTAGGTCTAGTTAAGGACTTAACAACCTAATCTTTGGACGCATTAGAAGGAACGGCTGTGGATGTAAACGACTCTAATCGAATTGAATCCTATAATGTCTAAACTTGTTTGATTATTTTATCAAGTTTGAAATTCTATTTAATCTCTTTGTTATCTATTAAGCCAAAGTCAAATAAGCTTTTATCAAGTCGAGCTCAAGTAGCTTAAATTTTTTTGTCTATAAAATTTTAATTTATGCTAACCAAACTAAGTTTGAACCAAGTTTCAACATTTGTTGAATGGAAAATACTATTCAAATTTGATTTGATTAGTTAATGAATCAAATATGAACAAGGTCTTACCGAGTCAAACTCGATTCAAGTATCAAATAATTTAATTTGCCTTTCAACACTAAGAATGGCTAATCCATAAAACTCCCTCCCTCTAGTCCATAAAACTTTCTCCCAACTCTACTTACTTAGAATTAGAAAAAAGCTAAAATTAAAAAGGGTTAATTGCACTTTGCCTCCCTTGAACTTAGGCAGTCACACTTTACCCCCCTCAATGAGTTTTTATTGAGTTGAACTAGAGTCAAACTCGAATAGTTTGAATTTTTTACCTATAGATTTCCTTTTTATGCTGATCGAACCAAGCTTAGTTGGAATATTTATCGAATGTAAAATACTGTTTAAGTTTTGTTTGATTAGTTGCCCAACCAAACTTGAATAAACTCTTACCAAATCGAAGTATCGAGTAATTTGATTCGTCCTTCAATCCTAAGAATGGCTAGTCCATGAAACTTCCTCCCAACCCTACTAAGTTAGCATTAGAAAAGTGCTCAAGTAAAAATATACAATCTGAAGAAGGAAAAATTTGCTCAAAAATTGAGGAAAAGCCAAAAATGTTAAAAATATACCACCTAAAGAAGGAAAAATTTTCTCCCAAAATTGAGGAATTCCTGATAAGTTTTGCTCTTCACTTCGGCAGTCCAAATGACTCAAAGGAATTTCTTTTTCCCGTTCCTAGTTGTAGCAGTTCCTAGTGTCACGGGTTGCTTAATGATCTATAAGCACACACGCCATGCGGCGCTAGCGATGTTCGAGGCTTAAGTAAGAAATGGTCGCTAGTTCAGCCTTTAACCTCTATTGCGCAATTTAGTGGAAGCTGTGGAAAGAAAAACGTTTTGGGAAGAAGAAAGAAGGAAAGAAGGCTTTTCTACAAAAATAGCTTATATTGCTCGAAACTTGGTTTACACTTGGTTGGTTTACAGATGAAGGGGCTTAGCCTATTTATAGGCAAACCATATGGTTCTAGAACTTTCCCAAACAACTTGTGCAACTTGCACAACTTGCCTAACTTCTAGATTTCTCTACAAGTCTTCCTACTTGCTACAAGCTTCACAAATGACCTAGAATGGTCTAGAAGCCTCTGGCAAGCTCTAGACTTATCCACACACTTCTACACACTAAAACACACTTACCAACACTCTACAATAACCTCTAAACATGCCCCATGGCCTATATGGCCTTTTTCTCATAAGTCACCAAAAGGTGCATTTTAACTACCAGTTGCAATTTTTCCCTTATACCTCTTATGTAGTAGTGCATGTCTTGATGCCAACCGTGCGATGGATGGACATGGTCGCGCACACGGGTAGGCATGGCCGCTAGCGGAACGCGCGGACCGTGTCATCCTCCCCCACTTGAACAAGACATCATCCCGATGTCTTGGCCCGTTCTTCGTATTGTTGACGGACTCGTTCGCGGATGACATACATTTCCAAGTCATCCTCTTGCCTCGGCCAAAAGAAGCGTTGTTGTATGGCCCTTAGTGCACACTTCTCCCCCATTTGTTCGGCCTTGTAGTGCCTCATACTATCTTCACGTACATTCTCCCAATCCGGCACGTACATGGCTATTTCTTTATGGAGAATTCCCTTGTCGTCGAACCAATACCTTTTGGACCGTCCCTTCTTAAGTTGGTGGATGAGTGCTTGGGCTTGTGGGCTGCACTCTTGCCCTTTCTTTATGCGCTTGTAGACACTCCTAAACGTGCCATTGTCGTCTACGACTTTGGCCTCCTCGTGCTCACAGGAAACGTTCACCAAACAAGGTTCCCCTCCTTGCGTAATAAGCATGGTGTCTTCGTGCGGCACCATGATCAAGTAGTCTATAAACTTCATGCTAAAGACTACATTATAATCGTCCATAGGTCCAACGGAAAAGTTGGCCGTCCCTTTCCATTGGCCTAGCAAAACCGGCACTTGAGTAGCAATGCCTTCTAGTGGCACCCACTCACCGTTAACGCCCTTGAATTGCCCCGTGCATGCTTCCCACTTGAGACCCAACATTCGTGCAATGTCGGTACTCACATAGTTAACATCCGCACCCGTGTCGACTATGGATTTGACATTGTGCCCGTTTATGTTGCCTTCGACATACATTCGGCCTCGCCCTTGGTCTTCCACCATTGCATTAACCGCATTGAGTCGCATGCACGCAATCCTTCGTTGCTTTTGTTCTTGGCACGACCCTTGTATGATAGCGGCTATCTTATTGCGATGAGGACAATCCCGTGCATAATGTGACGGTTCTTGGCATATATGACACCTAAACTCCTTGCATGGCTTGTCGCTCTTCCAACGTTCGTCCCTTGTCGTGCTAGGCTTGCTCCAATTTAATTCGTTTGTTCGTGGCGGTGACTTTGGCAGGTCTCCCCCACTCGAGCCTTGGTTAGACCCATTTCCCTTCGTATTGTCCTGAGGCTTGTCCTTGCGTTAGAACTCTATAAGTCTCTCGGCAATGGCCATTGCGGCACTTACCGTTTGTGAACTCCTACGCTCCACTTCAATCTTGGCCCAAGGCCGTAGACTGTCCATAAATGTAAAGAGTGCATCTTTAGGACCCATGTCTGGTATTTCTAGCAACAACTTTGAAAACTCATCCACATACTCGCGGATGTGCCCCTCCTTGTGTTGGAGACGACGAAACTTGGCTCGTGCTTCGTCCTCGGTGTTGGCCGGTTGGAATTGCTCCTTAAGCTCTGTCTTGAACCGTTCCCATGTCGTGATGGCGTCGGACCCTCTCCGCACGTCATCACACCTATGCCTCCACCATACTAATACCGAATCCTTGAGGTATAGTGGAGCCGTTCTCATTCGTGCTTCATCACTAAAGATACCAATGGCATTGAAATAACGCTCGAGCCCGTAGAGAAAATTCTCTAATTCTCTCGCCTTCTGTTCTCCTCCGTAGGCTTCGAGTCGTGGCACCTCCACCCTTGGTGTGGTCACAGCGACTCCAGTTGCCCCATGTAGCCGAAAGACGTCAAGTTCGGCCCTTAGCTTTGCGAGCTCTTCCCGAAAGCTTGACGGTTCCCCTACGCTCATGTTTGTGGCTACGTGTACCTTTAACGCCTCAAGCTCTTCTTTGAGCTTAGCAACCTCGTTGCGAAGAGCCCCGATCTCTACCCTCAATGACTCGTTCTCTTGTCGCCACTCATCCACGACTTGGTTTAGAGCACTTTGCATCTCCCCGCGCTACTCCTCTCCACCAAGTTGCTCGATGCGTTGCTCCAACTCGTCCCAACGGTCATGATGGTCTGCGATGGTTAGCTCCACCCTTGCTAACCTCTTGTTGAACGCCGTCATCGGGTCTTGCATCACGGACTTATCTCCTCTCCCCTTGCCACAAGTAGTCATCTCGGGTTCATGTCCCCTTGAAACTTGCTCTTCCTCGCCTTGAAGGTTGGAAACGTCCGATGCACCGGTAGCCATCTCACGAACCACGGCTAAGCGATGGTATCAAGCTCTGATACCACTTGTCACGGGCTGCTTATTGATCTATAAGCACACAAGCCGTGCGGCACTAGTGATGTTCGAGACTTAAGTAAGAAATGGTCGCTAGTTCAGCCTTTAACCTCTATTGCGCGATTTAGCGGAAGCTGTGGAAAGAAAAATGTTTTGGGAAGAAGAAAGAAGGAAAGAAGGCTTTTCTACAAGAATAGCTTATATTGCTTGAAACTTGGTTTACACTTGGTTGGTTTACAAATGAAGGGGCTTAGCCTATTTATAGGCAAGCCATATGGTTCTAGAACTTTCCCAAGCAACTTGTGCAACTTGCACAACTTGCCTAACTTCTAGATTTCTCTACAAGTCTTCCTACTTGCTACAAGCTTCACAAATGACTTAGAATGGTCTAGAAGCCTCCTCTAGAGTTATCCACACACCTACACACCAAAACACACTTACCAACACTCTACAATAACCTCTAAACATGCCCCATGGCCTATATGGCCTTTTTCTCATAAGTCACCAAAAGGTGCATTTTAACTCCCAGTTGCAATTTTTCCCTTATACCTCTTATGTAGTAGTGCATGTCTTGATGCCGATCGTGCGACAGATGGGCATGGTTGCGCATACCGGTAGGCATGGCCGCTAGTGGAACGCTAGAAAGGGGGCGGGGGCATAAGTTCATTCCCAAATTAACCTTAAACTTTAAAGCTCCAGAAGGCAGGACTAGTCCACCAGATTAATTCCTTCTCAGTCCTACTAAATTTTTGCTACTAAAAGGGACAAAAAGTATGCATCTTTGGCTGCGTTACTTTGGTCGTGGAAAGCATTATTCTGCACTCATTTGCCAGCCCAAACGAGAATAACGTTTAGGATGACTAAACACAAAATTTGATTTTGAAAACAACTTATTTACTCTCAAACTCAAGGTGATTATTCAAGAAATTAAATTTCAATGGGGTAAAGGCGCACAATTCATCAAATTATTTTAGAATCTTCCTTAGTTTATTGAACTAGTTTTTGTTCCAACTTATCCACTAAACTTTTAAAAATTTTCCACGTCATCAATTAAAAGAGATCCAAGTCAGTGGTGGAGCCAGGATTAACTTTCAGTAGGGGCAAAAAATAAATAGGGTCCTTCTAATAAGAGTGACTGGCGTTTGCTAAAATTGAGTGCAATTGTCCACTTTTTTGGGAAAAAATTATTCTAGAAAAGTGTATAATTGTAATAAAGGAACGTAATTATCAATTTTTGCATCTTTTCTTTCTTTTAGTTCTCACACTCCTTCTCACACATTTCTCATCTCCAATTGTCAGGCATAGGATTTAAACTTTGAACCTGATGGCGGGAAAGATTTTAAGAATCTTCCTATCAATGTTTACATTCACCTGATAATTGCTACTCTATTCATTCACATGATATTTGAGTTTGATTTAGGTGTAGTATGAGGAAGGACTTATCAGAAAGACCTAAAATAATATTACACTTCCTTATTTTCTCTAAAAGACATGATAATATTATTTATATATTACGAACACTATGACATAAAAGGACATGCCCTAGTGTATTGATAAGATAATTATTTTCTTTAAAAAGCCATAATAAATATTTTAGAATTGCTCATTGACCTACACTAATACTTAAGCAAAAGAAAACAGAATTTTTTTATTTAATAAAAAATGTCAACCTATTTTTCATCGGGAAAAAAAATTACCTTTGCTTTATTTTTTTAACTTGAGCAGTATAACTATTTAATTGTAGATACATATCGACCTTGTATTTATGAACTGATTTAAAAATATCCAACTCAATTAACTAATGAGTAGTGAATTAAAATGATTTCCAAGGAAGCTAAAGGATTAGAGGAAAAAGCTTCCATTTTGGATTGTTTAGTGTTCCAATTCGGTCAAACTATAGAATTAGATATATAATATGTTCACTACTAAAAAATTTAATGGGGGTAAAACTAACAATTTTCTAAAATTGAAGGTGTACAAAAAAATTTTGTAACCCAGTGCCCCCATCTGAAATCTACCACCTAGCTTAAGGGTGCGTTTAATAAAACTGAAATCTGAAAACTGAAGTCTGAAATCTGAAATCTAAAGTTTGAATTCATTAAGTGATTGAATTGTTAAGTATTAGATCTAATACATTTAAATATATATCACATTCAGTGATAAGTGAAAAGTTTATCACTTATTTTTGAGAGCAAGTTTTGCCTAAAAGATTCAATGCCACTTAATTAATTCAGATGATTTGTTTTTTTGTTATCAAACGCGTCTAAACGGTTAAGATATGAATCCATTAAGTTTAAGTGCTGAATTGAGTTATCGAACGGGTTCTAAGTACGTGCACCAAACACTTCACACGATTTTTCGCCGAAAACCTCAAATTTAAGTAATTTGATCAAACCCAACAACCAATCTGTTGGCACTTTCCATACTGTAACCATTCATTATTTGTCAAGTGGACCTACAACCGTAGATCCCTTTCTTATAAGTACATAGGCAGCATTCAAGATTCAAATCACTCAAGAAAGAACCATTCATCTCCATGAGTAACATGGACATTATTTCTACCATCTTAGTCACACTATTGCTGTTATCTCTTCTTGCCAGCAAGAGTCTTTTGAAACACAAAAGAGCGAAAAACATTGTACAGAATAAGAGAAACACTGCTCCTGAACCACCTGGAGCATTGCCCTTCATAGGACATCTCCATCTTCTAGGTGGCCAACTTCCTGTCGCCCGAATACTCGGATCCATGGCTGATAAAAACGGCCCAATTTTCTCACTCCGGCTTGGCAGTCGTCCGGCCATCGTAGTGAGCAGTTGGGAGATGGTGAAAGAGTGCTTCACGACTACCGACAAAACTTTTGCTAGTCGGCCAAATATGGCAGTAGCCAAGTACATGGGTAACAACAACGCAATCTTTTCATTAGCACCTTATGGACCATATTGGCGCGATGTTCGTAAAATGGTCACTGTGGAACTCCTCACTAACCAGCGTCTTGAGAAGCTCAAGCATGTTAGAGCCTTGGAATTTAACAAATGGACCAGGGATTTGTATTACGTATGCTCAAAGAGTGATCCTGATGTTGATGTTCCTGCGAAAGTTGTCTTAAACGAATGGTTTGAGCTATTGACTTTCAACCTTATCCTCAGGATGCTTGTAGGAAGGCCATTTTCAGCAAGCAGTCAAGGCAATGATAATTCTGATGATAGGCGTTTGAAAGAAGCAATAAAGAAAGCGCTTTATCTCAGCGGAGTTTTTGTTTTCTCGGATGTGATTCCCTGGACTGAATGGTTGGACATTGGAGGCCATATCAAATCCATGAAGAAGGCCGGTAAAGAACTTGATGAGGTCATTGGACAATGGCTTCAAGAACATACCGAGAAAGCAAAGCAATCACATCCTGAAACTGAAGCCGTTTACGATTTCATGGATGTAATGCTCTCAACAATACCAGAAAATGAAGAAATTTCTGGCCATAAGCGTGATGCCATCATCAAATCAACAACTGCAGTAATGAAATCGCAATTCTGTTTCTTGCTAAATTGCTTTACACCAATTAGAATACATACACTAACAGTTATTTACCCACATTTATGCTGCCATTTGTTTCTGGGAAACATTTTTCTTTCAGTCACCAATCACCACAGGCACATTTTTCTTAGATGATTAATACTCTAAAATTTTTGTTCAAATTGATGTATTTCTTTGTAGTTTCTATTCCTTTACCTCTGAAATTGGTTTCAGACTCTTATATTGACAGGGTCAGAGAGCACAGCAGAGACACTAACTTGGGCACTATCTTTACTACTCAATCATCCGAAAATCTTGAAGATTGCGCAGAACGAGTTGGACGTCCAAGTAGGGAAACAGAGATGGATTGAAGAGGCTGACATCAAGAACTTAAATTTTTTACAAGCCATTGTGAAGGAAACTTTGCGCTTGTATCCACCAGGTCCATTATCAGGACCCCGTGAAGCCACTGATGACTGTTACCTAGGCAATTTTTTCGTCCCAAAAGGTGCCCGTCTAATAGTTAATCTCTGGAAATTACACAGAGACCCCCGAGTTTGGTCTGATCCATTGGAATTTAAACCAGAGAGGTTTCTGGATTCCCATGCAAATATCAGCTTAAAAGGGCAGAGTTTCGAGTATATTCCATTTAGTTCTGGAAGAAGAATGTGCCCGGCGGTCAATTATGGGATGAATGTTGTTCAGTTGACACTTGCCCGTATGCTGCAGGGATTTGATATTATGACACCAATGGGGATGCCGGTGGATATGGGTGAAGGTTTGGGAGTTGCCTTGCCCAAGCTAAAACCTCTTGAAGTTCTCCTCACTCCAAGGCTTCCTGTGGAACTCTATCAAAATCTGTGAACTCCAAGAATATCAATTTGGAATTTCCAGTTTGGTGTGTTTTAGTACATGTTAAATCAAACCTGATCAGGCATTTATCTATGAAGAAAGCAATTAGTCTCTGAACTATAGTGCATTTTTATTTAGCTGTCTTGTGATGTGTAACTTAATTTGTGTGAAGTTGTTTTATCATCTTTAACCATTTAGCTATAGACTCATGTGATTCACTACTTATGGGGTTGTAATTTTGCTTCTCGGCTTGCCTGCAAAAACTCACACAACACAGAAGAAGCATTATGCGGAAAAAGATTGGGCAACTTGTCTCCCCTCCAGAGAGGTTTGGATTATAGTAATAAGGAAACACAATGAGGATTCTTACCACTAGTGTTAGGATCCAGCCCAAGGAAAGTAGAAAAATTAAGGGTAAATTACATATAACCTCCTTGTGGTTTTGTCTACTGTCACATAATCTCCCTAACATTTCAAAAGGTCAACTTCACTCCCCAATGATTTCATGTGAAGTGGAAACTTAACCGAAAATAACCTATGTAACGTCACTAATTGAAATACCTATAGTGCCCTTACTTAAATGCTAAATCAAACAATGATCTAACCACCTTATATAAAAGTATAGGGTGATTATTTAGACAAATCTAAAACCACACAAGATAAAATGGATATTTATATAAACTATAAGGGGGTTAAATTGATATTAAGATTTTATTACGCGTACTTTTAGAGCATGTCTCTTACAAATGTAGCAACTGATTACGTATTCTATTCATTTTCCACTTTATATAAAACCACAGGGGGTTATGTGGCTATTGTAAAATTTTAGGGGGTCATCTGGCATTAAGCAAAATCACAAGGAGGTTATAAATAATTTATCCAAAAATTAATTTGACAACCCACAAAAATGATAACAAAAACTATAATAAAATAAGGAGATAAAAATAAAAGGTAATGGCACAAAGATTTACGTAATTTGGTTGATTAGACCTTATATCGACGGGAAGAGATGAGCAAAATCCACTATAGAGAAGAAGAATACAAAGTTTAGGACAAAATCTCTAAAGCTTCAAAATAAATGAGAGACAAATACAAAGCAGAAACTCAAGATTGAACAGACAAGGAAAATTCCCTAACTCGAGAGCTCTCAATTCTCTCAGATGGCTTTGGAATGAAATGTCGTTGTGGTGCGTTCAAGTCCCGGACAGAGCTCCCTATTTGTAAGCAAAATCATGTCATGTGAAACCCTGAGTTGTTGATGAAATTTTTTGACTGCTAAAGCCTTCAAAAAATGAAGGAGGGGCTGGAACTATTGTAGGATGCAATCATTTCTAAAAGTTCATAATCAAAATTTGGCCAAAAAAGAATTTAAGGTCCAGATTACATCTTGTAAATCGTTTTTCACACCATGTGTGAGGTTCAAAAAATTTTATTCTATAGTTACACGTCGCTGAAAGTGAGTTACACCGTCAAATAGAGTAACATTATGTGCATTTTACTTTTCCTGATAACTGTTAGGGATCCTTATCCTTAAAAAATAGAGAAGTTACAACATAGGATTTTAAATAAATAAAAAGAAAAAAAATGTCCACGTAGGCCACAAAGTTTGACAGTGCCACAAATGATTCCATAAGGACATCCAAGACACCTTCCAACAAATCGCTACTTTGGCTTTGCATCTGACATAGAGAAAAATCGAAAATATTAAACTTGCTTCGCCTTCTCCTTGAAAGCTCCAACAGGTCAATGTCACAAAAAATTTCAATGGGTCCAATGGGCAAATTAAGAAAGCCTCAATGAATCCCAACGAGTCAAATCACAAAAGTCTCGACAGATTTCAACGGGTTAGAATCACAAAGGCCTTAACAAATACAAACAACCAAAATCACAAAAGATTTAATGGATCCCAACAAGCCAAATAGACTAAAAACACAAAAGTCCCAGTGGATAGTCAAAGAATCCCCAAAAGACTCAATAGATTCCAATGGACAAAAAAATCACCAAAGTCCTAACCGCATGTGGTGAAATTGGAATCAGACAAAACCGATGTTGAAACAGCACCATAAGAGACCCCTACGAAATATATAAAGTGCTAGAACTGTGTGCTTTCACAGTAACAAGAGCACCTCAAATGACTTTTAGAAATCCACATTCAGCTGTGTACCTGCACCCAATAGACTGAAGGGTGCCTAAAGAGATGAGAGTTTTCTTCAAATTCGGAACGTGTCTAAACTCCGTGAGTGTCCTCACAATGGTGTCATGCATTTTGATTTGGATTGTGCCTTTACCAACAACTTTACAAACAGCACTATCGCCCATTAAGACAGCTTCAGCTTCAGTTGATTCATGCATTGAAAACCACTCCCTAATAGAAACATGATGCGAACAACCCAAATCTAAAATCCACTCATTGTTAGACCTTAAATTATTTTCTATTGCTAAGAAAATAGTTCCATCATTTTTATCAGCTACAACACTAGCCTCAGCAATTTCATTGCCTTTCAAATCACTTTTCTCTTTATGTTTTTCTTATTCTTTAATTTAATGCATTCAAAGATAATATGGCCCTTCTTGTGATAATATCTGCATTCCAAATTTTTATGTGTGGAACTACCCTAAACAAATAGGGCATCTACTTGACTCCTTCTAGATTCCCTCGTAATATCCTTATCAATTTGTTCTTTAGATTTAAGGATAGACTTAATTTCTTTGTAAGAAATTGTATCTTTACCATAAAGTATTATGTCTCTAAAATGCTTAAATTACTAGGGTAAGAACATAGGAGTAATAGGGCTTCATCCTCATCATCAATTATGATATCTGTATTTTTCAAATCCATAATAATGAAATCAAATTTATCAAGATGCGAAATTATAAATGTACCTTTGGACATATGAAGCATATATAAACATTGCTTCAAGTAGAGCCGATCCACCACTATCTTCTTCATATACAAAATCTCCAATTTATCCTACAAGTCGTTGGTTGTCTTTTCTTGAACATCTTCACTTAAAACCTCATCGGAGAGATTTAGAATAATTGTCGAGGGGTCCTTATTATCCATTTCCTCAAATTGCTCATCCGTAATTTTTCTGGCCTTTTCTCCTTTTTGAGCAGCACTACTTTTATTCCATCTTGGACGAGAATAGCTTTCAACTTAAGCTGCCACAAACCAAAGCTAACACTTCGGTCAAACTTGTCAATATAGGTTTTCATTATCATCATAATGGTTGTCAAAAAACTTAGCTTGGGATAACCGGGATCTAATACCAGTTTGTTAGGATCCGGCCTTGGGTAAGTAGGAAAATTAATTTGACAACCCACAAAAGTGATAACGAAAGCTATAATAAAATAATGAGAAAAAAAATATAAAAGACAATGGCACAATGATTTATGTGACTCGGTTAATTAACCTATGTCCATGCGAGGAGATCAGTAAAATCCACTATAATGACGAAGAATACAAAGCTTAGGACAAAATTCCTAAAGCCCCAAAATAAATGAGAGGCAAATACAAAAGGGGAACTCAAGATTGTACAAACAAGAAAGATTTCCTAACTTGAGCTCTCAATTCTCTCGGATTGCTTTGGAATGAAATGTGGTAGTGGTGTGTTCAAGTCCCTTACAAAGCTCCCTATTTATAAGCAAAATCATGCCATGTGAAACCATGAGTTGTTGCTGAAATTTTTGAGTGCTAAAGTCTTCAAAACAATAGTGGAATTACAACATAGGATGGTAAATAAGTAAAGGAAAAAAATGTCCATGTAGCACACAAAACTTGACAGCACCATAAATGATTTCACAAGGATGTCAATGACACCTTCCGACAACTAGGCTACTATGGGAGTCAACTGTAGATATTAATCAGGTAAGGAGAATAACTTACAAAATTTAGTTTTAGAATAGATACTGTAGTAGACATTGTTAGAAATGCTTTTGATAAGAGATTTTCAAAATTATCCAGGCATGATCCACAATCAGATATGCTCCTAGCTCTTCCAGGAGGAATTGGAGTAGTCTTGCTGTGAAAGTTCTATCCAATTGGATTTGCGAGCGGACACAGTAGAATTCTTAGAGCCGATCCTTGTTTACAATCAGAATGTTCAAATCTATTTTCTTTCAAAAGGTGTCTAAAACCTCTGATAGCCTTCTAAATACTTAAGTTACTATACAAGAACGTCTTGGATAATACAATTCAAGGGAAAAACATAAAATCATTGAAAAAAAAAGTGCAACTGGTAGTGGTGCATTACAATCTCTTCTATAAAACATAAAATAGAGGATGGTTTGCTGTAGAAAATCACTTTTATATCTTTTAAATTCTCTTACAGAAACACTTCATATTTCTAATTTGTCATATTAGTGCAAAGTGTAGCAAACAACCTTCAACAGCTAACCAGCAAGACTTTCTCCTATCTTCCTTAATTACTATGTATATTTTGAAATAAGTACAACTACTTAAGTAACAGCCTACTCAACAATCCTTTTGCTTGCATTAGGCAGCCACGTATCAGGTTGAATTACACCTCCTTATTTGCCTCCATATTAAGTTCTAGGTGCTAGAAAAGGCAACAGAACATGCTATTTTTTGTAATATATGAAGCACCATATCATATCATATGTAATATATCTATATCTGTGGCAGTCCCACCTTTCGCTAAGGCGTGCCAAAGGGGTTAGCAGACTGCCTACCTAACTCTCATCAGAACTCACTTCATTAACACCCAAAATAATAATTTAAAGGTCTACAATCATCCGAAATTTAACTTAAAGCGGTCTCCCAAAGGAATAAGTACAGTTTCTAGTAATTATATACAATCTCCAAAATATAATAGTGATTACACAACTCAAGTTGAAATGTAAATCATTTTCTCAAGGCTAGAGTTCATACTTGCTAGGTCTAACCCGATCAACTTTGGTCCTCAAGTCCTGTTAAAGAAAATAAATACGTGGAATGAGCTAAAAGCCTAATGAGGTTCCCAAACAAACATACAGTTCACATTTTAGCAAATAATGCACATATAACAATTATCGGGCAATCATAAAATTCAATTATAATCAATCAAGTACAATAGCACAATCAATTAAGGGCTACTTTGAGCCTCTTAATTAGGAGATCAGTACTCATCAGGAGAATATATTAATTGCTCATTGTGAGCCATTTCATTCATTCTGCCTATCATCCTCCTTATCCCTCCGCAAAATTTTAGAAAAATACCTTTGCATTGATTACTCATTCATTTCATTAGCCATTACTCCACCTGACTTCAGGGTAATACTCGAGTATATCAAACATTATCTCAGGGTTACCAGCGTTCCGACTTAGTCCTTTACTGGCTCGGGTTGGCCGGTAATGAAGGGTAAGGGCCCAGTTCAGCCAGTAAATATGGCTTACAATCATGCACATGTAAATTTAGCACTTTGAGTTCAAAACAATTAAGTGCTAGATCACAGTTCAATAAAACAGTCACATATAACACATAAGGGAACACTCACCTCTGGTTGTTTAATTCTGGCCCTCTAGTTCAAATGTTTCTTCCAGTGCCTGATAGGTTCCTGAGGTTAACCACATATTAGATATTTAGTTAATTTTTGCTAAACTTGCTTATTTAAAATAATTTTGACCAATTCGCTTCTGTTAGTAAGACAGTAGTGCAAGTTAGGGTTTCAAATGTTCATCGTTGACTGGTAATCCTTTCGTTTCAGGTAGGTTGGTCGTTGGGTGCTTAGTTAGGGTTTGCTTACCGTTTAGTAGTTAGGAGTTAGTGTTTTACTGGCTAGAGGTCATTTTAGAGGTTTTTGGTTGGTAGGTCCATAGTATAAGCGGGGGTCGGTTGTTTACCGGTTGGAGTGTCATTTAGGATTAGGGTTAGTTTAAAGGTTGGGATATCGTTTAGGGTTTGGTTTGTATAGGTGATAGTTAGTGCTGGACATCGGGTGGTGGTTGTGATTTGGTTTGGGTCCAAGTGAGATTTATAGATCAAGTATTACCCTAAACGGTTGAGTATTAGGATCGTTCAGGGTTCAGGTCAACATCGAGACTGTGTGGGTTGCTGGGTGTGGTGTGGTATGAATGGCACCAATGGGTTCCGCGGTATGACCGGCACAAGTTAATGAAGTGGAAATGGAAATGGAAGCGAAACAAAAGCGGTTTCCTGCGACCGCGTGCCGTTAAGGCCTAGGTCGTCTACAGCCTAGCCATTTTGCTAGCATATTAGGGTTCTAGTGGCCATTTTAAGTTGGCTATAGTTCTGGTAATATTTTAACAGTTGAGGTCAGTTGTTGGCTATGTGCCGATTAGCGGGTATGGTCGGGACCGGCTGATGGCTATGTGCCGGTTAACGGCCAGAGTCGGGTAATGGCTATGGGATTGGTTGATGACTAAGGTCGGTATGTTATTCAAAGGGTTGCTTAGTTGGGTGCCGATGCCGAGCTTTACCGACACCAGTTGGGTAGTCGTTCCGCATGATAGGTGCGGAAACAGCCAGTATTGTTGTCGTGTATGAGTCGAGGCTAGGGCCTGTCGGCACGACTGAACTTGTTTAGTATGCTTATCGCTCTGGTTGTCGTTTTGGTCAAGTTTAGGTATGGTTTTGCCGGAAACCTCCCCGGCACAACAGGGTATATCTACAGGCCTGTTTAACGGTTGGGTGATCAAGTTCAGGGTCATTTATTTAACGGGGTTAGCTAGGGTACATAGTTCCGCTAATGGATCGCCAAGTTAGGTTAGTCATTCCGCTAATGGGTCGGCATGCGAGAGTTAGTCATTCCGCTAATGGGTCTAGGAATTTCCGCTTACGGATGGGGAGCAATTCCGCTAATAGATGATGTACTAGTCTCAGCAATTCTGCTAACGGATGGCGCACCGGCTCCTATCCGTCGCAGTTTCTTGCATGGATCATAACTTGAGCTATACAAGTCCAATTTCCACTCACTCTATACCATTGGAAACTAGATTCAGAGTACTACAAATTCCTAGGAGACATCATGTACAAAAATTCAGTTCAGAAAATGGCTAAATTTCATCATAAACCTGTTGCAGAGGTTATTCACTGGTTTGCAGGTTCCAAAAGTCAGGTTATTTCATAGGCTTGTTGCAATTCATAGGAAAGTAATCAGATTGTGTATTTTATACCGTTGAGTCTAGTTTCAAATAACATAAACGGCACTTAATTCTGACTTTCCTACACCAATTTATAAGCATTTTCCCGACATTGGTTTTGTCAACCTGTTATTACCTGAAAATTGTATGTTTGTCATGGTTGTGTCTTTTACTCTTTTTAATGCTATTGTTTTAACTTGAATTCCCTACAGAACCACCCACACATATAGTTTAGTATCCAAAGCATCTTTTTAGTGAAGATTTTTGCAACAATCAATCAAAAATCAACATACAAATCATGTTCCAAAGCTGAAATTTTTCCTAAGCATGCTCGGCTATTCAAGAAGCATAATTTCAGCAATTAAACTTGCAATTTGTTGGACATTCTCTACGCATAATTGAGCTAAAAAAACAAGAGGATCATTAGCTCACATACCTCAATCAAAAGCATGAAATAGGAAAACTTTTCTAATCAGCTACCGACCATTACTAGATAGACTTTTGGTGCTTAAAACATAATATTTTATAAAAAATTTTCTTAGACGAATCAATTATTTTTCTTAGAAGAATCAATTATTTTTTTTAAAACATAATAATTGGTTTTAGTACATGCAACTACATATTAGTTTACAAATATCATGCTTTATACATGGTGATTAAGAGACGAAGAATAAGATATATATATATATATATATATATATATATATATATATGATATATGCTTTTATCACAAAAATATAATACTCTATCATATTTATTTTATGTTCATGTATCTCCTATTCTCGTCATCATCTATATGAAAAACAATAATGAGATCTATCAAACATAATTCCAAAACTTTGAATTAATAATGATTGAATTTGTTCCATGGCTAGAAGATGTAAACATTCATATGCATCATGCACATGCCATAAGAGTTTTTTTTTTTTTAATTCATCCAACTCTTCAACAACTCATAAGAAGAATAAAAATGTATTGGCCTAATTGTTATAATGCAATTTGGACCTGGTATTGCATAATTTTGCCCAATTTGGATAGCAAATGGGATGAGCATTAGGCTAGTTATTCTATAATTTTACTAAAATTGGACAGCAAATGGTATTTAGCATAGGCCAGTTATATTGTCAATCTGATCAAATTGGAGGGATGAATTTGAACGAGGTGAGCTACTCTTGGCATGTACTACTAAACGTTAGGTAGCTTTGTCTTCGCTGATGGATTTAGATGAGTTTAGAATTTGACCATTGATTTGGAGAGAGAAATTTCATGAAGTATGCTTTTTTTTATTGATTAATTGCTAGGTAGGATTTATTAGACTGGAGTGGATGTTGGGTTGGCATTGTTTTAGCTGTTAGATGGTTAGTTTTTCAAATTTTGACCATTAATTGAGAGAGAACGATTGTGAGGACAGGCTTTTTTCTTAGTGGATTACTTTTGAGATCGATTTGTTTCCCTATTAATCAAAATTTTTCATTGTGTGTTGGTAGTGCAATGTGTTGTTGACTGGTTTGTATATGTAAATCTGTTAACTTTTTTTTTTTTTTTGCTCTCTTCTCCTATCTAGTGCATTTGAATAGCCTTAAATATTTTCTGATGGTTGTTTTTTTCCCCTTTTCTTATGGTTTTGGATTTACTCTTCTTATTAGGATGTGCTGGTTTATTCTTGATTTAATTTGCTTTTGGTTGTTATTACGACTATCTATGTTTTGCTAGTTATTTCTTGCATGCATCGTTTTAGTGATTGAATCAGTGTTTTACTCTTGTGAGGACTTTTCTATGAATTATATGACTTCATCAAGTTTTTAATTTTCTATTTCATAAGAAGGTTTATTATTATGAGGGAGTACTTTGGTTTGCGAGAAGGATTTGCTTGTTTTTCTTGGTTTTTTTTTTATTTGCATATATAGTTCTTGTGCTCGATTGTTTGGTTTTTGATGCTTTTTATTTAAGTTGTAAGAGTTGACAAATTTGGCCTAAATTTTTTTAAGTTCTTAAAAGGAGCCTTTTTTTTTTTTGACAACCAAAGTCTTTGTGCTCTATTTTCTATTTTTTTTTTCACTTTGCTAATGTTAGTCTTTTAATATGTATGAATTTGATTTAATTAGTGGATATAGTAGGATGTTTTTTTATTTTTCTGCAAATCATACTTTTTCTATTATTTAAGGTTTCTATGTCATAAGTTTATGCATGAATATTTCTTGCCTCGAGATATTTAATTAATTTTAAATATCCTTTTTTTTAAATTATGAGGTTGGAGTTGCAAAATCTATGGAACATTTCATCCTTTATGATAATGGATGATACAAGGTTATTAGTTCAATAATGATTGTTGTTAGATAGTTGTGAATTTTAAGTTGCTTTTTCAGTTTTTTGAATTCTGGTGTGTGATGGTTCTTCCTATTTATTCACATTTCTATTTCTCCATTTTGTTCATGATTCTTTCTATTGTACTTTCCCTATTTTCATTCATTTATTTATAATATACACTACAAAAAAGGGGGTTTTTCGTGATAACGCCTATTCATCACAAGAACTCCAATTTTCATTACAAAAACATTTTATAACAATTTGCTCATCATTGAAGTTTTGTCCCACATAACCCATGGCAAAAAGTATTTCTTGACGAACGCTTCTCATCGTCATAAAATGACAAACAAATAATGACGACTTCTTCATCAGTAAAAAAACAACCCGATCATCACAAAATATTGAGTCATTACAAGAGCCCATCACAAAAAGTACGGTTTTTTTTTTTGTGACGTGATTGTAGCCACAAAAAAACTTCCTTCATCACAAAAAATTGACAAGGTATGTTTTTGGGTCTACATAGGTTGAAAAGCATTTAACACCCTAACTCTTGCAATCATTCTCAATTCCTTGTATGTGAAAAAATCATGTCAATTAAATAAGCTACTAAAAAAATTAATGGTATAAATTATCAGCATAGTCAGTAATACCTTTTAAAAATAACAAACACTGTCAAAAGACAATTCATGTACAAGATTGATATAAGTGATAAAAGACATTTGAATCCCTTTTTGCCTACCTTACCTTGAGATTTGAGACACTATGGAGAACTCCACCTACCTATGACATGAAAACATGTAAAAAGCATCAATGAGCAAAAAAGATTTAATAAGGTAAAGAAAATAATATTGGACCAAAATAAAGAAATCGTAAACTTTGAAACTAACTTATCTCTTAAAACCTGTTGACACAAAAATGAAGAAGTCAAAGCCAGAGATTGATGAATAAATGAACTTAAGCTATGCAAGACGTGATCTAAATCTAAGGATATTCTTATAGGAATTACAATGCAAAATTATAAGTGATGTAATTCATATAAAAAAAAGAATTTTAACACTGGAAAATTTATAACAAATGAATTAATTGTCCAACTACTACAAATTGATATTATAAATAGAGTAGAAAAATTTTGGTCTAAATAATGTTCTATAATAGAATTTTGGATTCTTGTTCAAAATCCCAAAGAAGCCAAATAATCATTTGATAAGGAAATACTTCGTATACAAATTCAAAGAGCAAGATATTATTATAAATTATCTAAGAACAAATAAGAAAGACAAAAGAAAGATATCGTACTATTGAATAATGTATATTAGTCATCTAAAGTTACTTTAAACAAGTACAAGATCAGCTTATTTCATTCTCTTCACTTGTCCTATGTTCAATATCATATGTCCTGAGCATTTAGATATTAATTGAAGGCTGTATAGTAGACAAGTAAGATCATATCATTCTCTATTTAATACTAAGAAGATAAATTATCTAGATAAATGTGAGGCATGTGTCTTATTACTCTTTGCCATTCCACCAACAAAGGAAAAGATAGTAAAGTACTTTAAAGAAATAAATAAGAATTTACAGCTTACTTTAAAGCTACTTTGAGATCTCTAACTATATAATTGGTTACTTTTGTAAAAATAGAGGCTGAGCCTATCTCAATAATTACAATCACGTAATGCAATGCAATTTACCCTAAAATGAGACTTAATTAAGGAATCTACCCTAAATCAGGCCATTACAAAGTTCTCAATTCTTTCCTATTCAATTATCTATTCTATGATGCTGCAACCAAAGACAAAGTGAAGTACTACATCAGTTGCACAAATTTATCCAAGGAAACCATTTTATGCAGTTATTTGAAAGGAGGGAAAAAAAGGAAACAAGAAGGTTGTGTCTTGGAAAAATCAGGCTTGAAGGTTCACCATTTAATGTCTCAACTATTTCAATACTATGCAAAAGTAGCATCTGGCAACTTCATGTAGCAGAAGCATATACGAATAACTTTCAAAAGATTAAGAGGAATTTTGATGGATCAAGTTATCAAATTACATAAGCAAACTTCAAATGAAAGGTAGTCGAGATAGGCTTTATCTATACTTGCATGTGTAATAAGATATGCAAGTAAAACCAGAACCAAAATGGCATTAAGCATGGTGAATAATGTATCCCAAGGCTTACTTATAGCGTATCCACTCTACTTGAACCAAATCAATAAAAATCTTACTTCTCATCTAAGTTTTCAATATCCTCCTCTTATTCAAATAATAGGGAAAGAAAAAAAGGAAATAATTTAATAATTTTCTCATCTATGCACAAAGTTTGCCAATTTCCTTATTTTAGATGATTAACAATTATCCAACACAAATTATCAACTCTAAGAAATAGAAGTCCTTTTAACTATTGAAAGTTCAAACCCACACCCAGTTTGCAATAACTAAAGTTAAGGACCTATTGATTTACCCAAAAAATAATAATTTAAGGACCCATCATGTAAAAAGCGAGACAATCATGCAAAACCACCTTTTCATTTTAATAGCTCTTGGATTTTTGAATTGTCCTATTTGTATGTTTCTTTGATCTTTGAGGTATTCAATTCACATGGTTTTTTATTCCTCAAACTTTCCAAACCAAAAAACAAGATTACCACACTCACTAACAAAATAAATACTAAAACACTCAAATACACAGAATATATGGCCACATGAAAATAAAGGAACAAAAAGAATATGGGCGTGATTATGAATATTTTTTTGTCGTATTATCTGCCTATACTCTTGTAGATAAAGTTGAGAGCAAGCTAGTTGATGGAGTGCGTGGATTGGAGTCCACAAAGGCATGATTCTTTCAAGGAGGGAGACATGGCAAGCTTTTTCACCATTGGTGAGATTGCTCTCCTTTTTTTTTTTTTTGGTCTAGCTTCTTGGTCAATTGATCTTGATTAGTAGTAGCTAAAGTTTGGTAACTCTGGATCGATTTGGAGGGGTGTAAACTAGTGCTAGGGGTGAATACTCACAGGAACAGATAATCAAAAATTGGCTCCATTGAGAAAACTATTAGAAGGGGAAATTTGGTTAAGCATTTGGCCTTGAAGGGACAAGGATTTAGGGGACCTCAAGAGAGAGAAATTATCGAAATTAGGAAAAATCGGCCAGATATAAGAAAGGGCAACTAGTGTAAGTGATGCAATTTGTGATTTCTTAGCATAAATGGGTTTAACCAGAACGAGAATAGGAATGGGAAAGGGAACCCTATGATGGAGGTGTAATTTCTTGTCATTGATGTGCGGCTAATTAGAAAAGGAATAGAGAATGAGTAAAAGCAGCTTATTGGAGATGTTGAGAGAGATCTATAGAATGGGGAAGGAAGTGCAAATCATTCTAGATCTAGAGGAGAGATGAGAGATCGATCCATGTCTATGGGAAGATGAGAGATGAAACTAAATAACGAGTTTTATACCTCTACTCGATTTTTCACGGCAAATGATGGAATTAAGTCATAAAAATAGTCTTATTGTGATGATAATCAAATCTTGTACATCATAAAATACCCATTTTTTGTGATGGACGACTCAATTCCTCACCGGTGTGAGGACCATACAGTCTTTCATATTTTGTTTAAATTATAACATCGACTTTAACCGATAATGTTGTTTATAGTCGTTTGCGCAGGAAGTGTTTATATATGGTTGTTTACTTCTCAAAGTGTTTTGTTTTACCTATGTTGTTTTACAAGTCTAAAACCCTAATTTGAAATTTAAACCCTAGTTTGTGAAAATGAATTTAAATTTTATGTCCAACTACAAGTTTGTCACCTCTTTATTTTATGTGTGTAAATGCATGATTAAGAAAAGTGATTAAGATTCCCAGGTGATTAGTAGCCTAAGTAGGTGTAATTAAGCTTTGATAGACTAAGGTTGAAGAGCACCCGTTATGGACTTGATTGGATAGGAAAGAAAATACACCAAGGTGGAAGTTAACTTAAGTTGGTGGTTAATTAAGCATGATACATTTGACCAACTATTGACTAAGCCCTAAATATCTAATTGGTCCCATCCTTTACCAGCTATTACTAGCAAAAAACAGACCACAAGCAAGGAAAAAAAAAGAGGAAAAACTGCGTATTAAGATAGGAAGAGGAAAGAA
Source organism: Gardenia jasminoides (assembly GCA_013103745.1). Classification (NCBI taxonomy): domain Eukaryota; kingdom Viridiplantae; phylum Streptophyta; class Magnoliopsida; order Gentianales; family Rubiaceae; genus Gardenia; species Gardenia jasminoides. The sequence continues at coordinate 9,257,832 of CM023101.1, forward strand.
GAGAGAAAAAAAAGAAAAAGCTAGGGAAAGTTTGTAAGTTCAACCATTCAATCTTGATTTGAGCTAGGAAGTGAAGCTTGCACTTGGGAGCTTGGGGTTGCAACCAAGAACATAAACTCTAGAAAGGTTTTCTTATCTCTTTACTAAGCTGAAATTTTAATGGAGGTTATGAAATTGTTGGATTTTGTGGTTCTTTTGGCGATTCCATCTCCTCATGCTTAGTTTTGAAATGATTCTCACTTGGTTGGATTGGTTGATTTCTATGTGTTTATGCTCAGCCATGAATATGAGTTGAAGGGTTAGGGTTAGGTTTTGATTTCAAGCTTTAATGTTAAGTTAATACTTGATTGTTGGTTTAAGTTGTTGTCATTGTGGGCTCTTGAATTCCCCACTCCGTGCAAGTTGTTTAAGTTGTTGTGTGGGCTCTTGGATTCCCACACCAAAGCATGTAAGATTGTTGCTTAGCTTGATAATGATGTATGGTGTGTGATCATATGGAAACTATTGATTGAAATGGAAACATAAACCCAAGGAGAAACCGGCTTGAGGAAGGAAATTTGGGTGAATTTTCTATTTTTGTTTAATTTCATTGGCTGTGTTTTTTGCTAGTTTAAGGGCTGAATTTGATGTTTAAATGTTGATTGTTAAGCTATCATTTTACCCCACAAAAGCCCTTCAAGAGTTGTTAAGCATATGACAATTGTGAGGCAAAACCACAGAGGAAATTTGAGGATGCATGCTGTCTCGAAATTCTTGACTGTTATGTGTGTGTGTTTGTGTGCATGTGGGGAAGTGGGGATGTAAGAGCTGCATTTTCATGTTTGTTATCGCATTCAGACATTGGATTTGTAAAAGTGCGTTTTGGTTGATCGCAACGCCTTAGCGTTTAGAGCGTGAGCGAGGGAAAACAATTGACCAAGTCATAACCCTTTGTGCTTTTTTGTGTTGATCCTTTGTGATTTGCTTTTGGCCAAAAGCAAAAAGTTATAACCTTCGCTCTAGCTTTCCAACGATTCTGGAAATTTCTTGATTTGGATTTGTGAGCTCGAGTTATGATCGTTTGAATTAAGCCCTGCCGGAAATTCACAAATAAAATTTCTGAACTGTTTCCACACTTTGACCCTAGAAGAGAGAACCCTGGGCAGAAGTTTTCTTCATGAAAGGTACCTTGTTCTCTTAGCTTAAAGCGGCACCTCGTGGCGCTCTCTAATCTGATACTTGTAGCGGGTTATGAGAGAACGGCTGAGTGTCAAACCTGCGTCTTCTTCACCCTTTAGTGTGTGTGTTTTCCTTCCTCGCCTCATCCCGTTTTCATCTAAGCCATCGTGTACTCAATCTTTGCTATATTAAGTGTTTATAAGCGTTTCGAGAGTTTAGTTCACTAAGTATATGCACCACCGCTCATTTCACATTTGAAAATGGATTTTTCCAAACCTTTTAATTTAGAATCGAAAAGTTAATTGCTTGCATTTTCATATCTCCCGGGTGATTCCGGTGGAACATTGAAGAGCGTGTTTAACCTCCTACATTTTCTTGCTTCGCCTCAACCTGATCGTGTTCAAGATGCTCCCATTAATGGTGTAATGAGATTGTTTGAAAACATGCTTGTTTGATTTGGTGAGCGTGTACTTTATCAGCGTTCACCATACCGAACTAGTGAAGTTGTTGAATGCTTGTACTTGTGCTTGTTCTTGACACGGTTAAGACCAAGCGGTTGTATGTTCCACACTCAAGAATGGAGGTGCCTCTCCTCCGCTTTTGGTTAGATTCATTAAGTCGATCGGGAGCGAAGTAGTCTGGCCGACTCATTTACCAAGCGGTAGTATGTACCGCCTCTAAGCAATGGGCGGGTGCCACCGTCATCCCGACTGGTTTAATGATAATGCTATTTTTGACGAAAGGCCCTGCAAAGTAAGTAGGCGGGTGAAGTAAAGTGGTTTCTACAACTGTGAGATAGTGGTTGTGAGTATCAACATTCTGAAACTACGGGCTTTGGACCGGACCGAAAATGGGTGTGGAAATTCTCCAAGATAGAACAAATTGTATCCTTTCCGGTGATTCTTTTATATTGTCTTGTATGATTTCGAAGTTTTCTCTTGTTATTGTTTTGTTAAGACTTGTTACCACTTTTAACCGCTTGTGCATGAATTCTTGACCTCAATCGGGCTTTGCTAAGCACCCTATAAGTTTTGTTTTTCCAACAGTGCGGAAGAGATGCACCAGAATCGAGGAACCTATATTTTGTAGAATTTCCTCTTTTGTATAAGATTGGGGTTAATGGATGACTTACGCTGGCAGGTTTAGGGTATTATTGGGGTTATTATCAATGTAACCTTGATGTAATTTGGGGTTTATATTATGTGATAATTTGTCGATCTTATGCCTTTTTGATGGTTTCATAGGTGATTGTTTGAGTCCAGGCGATGAGTTGGGTGGTTTATCCGCTAACCCTTTAGGGTTTGCCTTAGGGGAAAGTGGGGTCACACTCACCATAAATTATCTTGTTATAAAGTACTTTCTTTTGTAGTGATAGGCCATGAGATTGTCCCATCCCTGAGATAAGTGCTTTCTATAAATATCCATGAGCAATAGTATTCTATTTTATGCTTTTTTGGTTTTAATACTTTTTCAATTATTCTATTTATGTCCTTATTTATTAGATGTTATTAGTAATGAAATCTAAATATTTGATTAGTTTTAAAGGTAAAAATTAGACTAATATAGTTTCTTGGAAGAATTTATTATTGGAATATAGGACACCAATGAAAATATCAAGTCTAAAGGAATTATATGCTCAAAGAAATCTAACACCGATCCAGACAACCATGCATATATAGTCATCCCTCAAAGTAATCACATTTTCCAAATTTATCAACTAATACAATAAATAATCCAAGCAACGATGCATAATATAGACATTCAAAACTAGTGATGTGCTAATATGCATTAAAAGGGATAGCCATCTTATCAAGGCTGCAAGTGCATATCAAATTATGGCTAATTTTCCTTTTGTTCTAGCATGGATTGCTTTTGTTATTTATAAATTGCATAATAATTTGATTTGAAATAAAATTAACCCCTTGTTTGGTACGCCGGAAAGGTCTAGAATGGAAAGGCCTTTCCAACTTATTCATTCCATTCAGGTGCCAGAACGTAGCTCTTTCTCTCTCACGAAAGCCCTTCACAGAAAACCCTTTTCAACTTTTCACTGGAATCCATTCCTACCAAAAAAATCTAGGGAAAGGCCATTCCAACTTTTATCCAATAAATATCTCAATTATAGGAGTCAAGATTATCCTTCTATATTCTATATCTTTAGTTCGTGAAAATCTATTTATCTTTTATATATATATATATATATTAATTTGTCATTTACTTTGTCAAATTTGGTCTATTTTGTGAGTTTAGTTAATAAGTCTACTACTTTTACTTAGGAATAATTTTAATTCTATTTAATGACTTTTCTTCTTTTTATTTTCAAATAAAATATTTAGTTGACATTTTTTTAATATATTTTTATTCACAATATTGGATTATATGATAACATTTGTTAATTTAAATAAACAACAACATGCCAAAATGCATTCATATGAAATTAAAAAAAATTTAAAAAAAAGAGTAAACCAATTAGATTATCTGTTAAGACACAATTACATTTTTTCTATTTACAAATAGTTCTTAAAACTATCAAAGAAATCAAGGGTGGTAAGAATTTAACATGCATGAATGATCAATTTAACATGCATGAAAATACACCTGATTCAACATACATGTAATTTAAAATTTTAATTCATACAATGATATTCACATATTGCAATTTGCATTATGTGCTTAGTATTCACCTATTGTAATTGTAAAAGTGCTATTAAAGTTATGCTTTCACTTAAGCATAAGTTATTGTGATTTTATGCTGTAAAACTTATTTATTAATTAATAATTCATTTGTTTCTAAATCAAGATGTGTATCGGATGTTATATATAAGGTGCACAATCAAGTCAATATAGTAGTTTACCATTCCATTCGACTTATCAATATGATTATACCGGACATGGGAAAAGAAATTAACATTCCATTAGACTTGGTTGCCAAACACCGAATCGATAAATTTTTTCCTCTCCATTCACGGTTAAAAGTGCCCTTACAAAAAACCTTTCCATTCTATGCCTTTCCATTGTAATCACAAACGAGCAGGTCTATTACTAACACATTACCTTTGGCTCAATATGTTGGGTTGTTTAACATGTTGATATGTCAATTTTGGACAATTTATGTTTGCAAATTTTGTGATTAGCTTTTTATTTTTTAATGATATTCTTCACAATTTCAACTCATCGCTGAATTGGCTCTTATTACATTCTTCAACAAAAGATAATGCTTTTATTTTAATACATTGACAACACGGTTAAAGACTTTGATTTCTTCTATATGAAATGCACATCTAGAACTCTCTCTTGTAAATTTTATGACTAATAACAATGTAAAACTTTTTTTTTTTCCTTCAACTTTTTTTTTTTTTACTATTCGCACTCGAAATTTCTACACTCATTTATTGGTTTTCTTATTTTTTATCTTTCTTTACGCATTTTGTTCATTACTGCTTTGTGCTATTGTTTATTATGATATTATCATTGAATTTGTTTAGGGTAAAATCTGAGAAACCCACGTGATTTGCAAATAATGTTCAATTTAACTTCACGAATTTGGAAGCCTACATTATGACTCAAACTTTTAACTAAAGTGAAAAGTTAAAACCGATCCCAAACTAAGCGAGCAATTGAGAAACATGCATTTCATTGATATTCAGCCAACTCATAAAAAAAATTCACCATTTAACTCTCTGTGGTTCTAGTTAAAATGTAAATTGACGTAGCTATCATCCAAATTAGCTGACAAATCTCACCCATGTGAATGAATGAAGACGCGGGCTTTAGGGTTTCAAAACCCCATTCTTGCCTTCCGGTAGGGCAAAATTATGGGATACATCCTGTGCCATGCCATTCCGGAAGCCTTTAGGTCCCCAAACCTACCAAGTTTTGCATAAACCGAATTAAGACTCCAAATTACGTAAGAAACCTATGTAAAATTAAACACAAAGAAAAAAAATTCACAGATTTGGATCTTTTCCATTCCTCTCGACAGCAGAGTATGTAAAAGGTGGAGATTCATATTTGAAAACCATGTAACGATTCGATCTTAACCCTATCTCTATTATTCTTTTTTATTTTATTTAAAAGAAGAAAGAGGCATGGTGTTGATTGGCTGTGATAACGAGGGAGCGTAGGAAATTTAAGTGATGGATTAGTGAGGGTCAGAGAGAAAATGGGACACTATGGCATTTTGTATAAACCGCAATTAGACATTTTCTCTATCACCTAACTAAAGCTAAATTTCGTGAAGTCATAATGTAGGTTTTCAATCTAAGAGAGCAAATTGAGCATTATCTAAACCATTGTAGTTTCGACATATTTTATCAAAAGGGCAAATTTGACATTTTACATCCTATTGTTAATTTGAACGATTTCACAAAAATATATTTTAAATAGAACCACTGGGAGTTAAATTAGGTTTCCAAATCATAGGAATTAAACTAAATATTATACCAACCACTGAGTTTCTTGGTATTTTGCCCATTTGTTTATTATCTTCTGTGATCTATTGATATAATGGTGATTGTTTTTAAGTTTCCTTTATTTTCTATCATCTGTGTTACATCTTTTAATTTTTTTCATACAAGCACCTTTGATTTTATTCCCGCTTTATATTCTTGAGTAAGTATTTTTCTATCTTTCATTTTTCTCTTTATTTTTTATTTGAATCATGTATGACTCTTTAGTTATACTAAAAATATTTTAAAATCCCTATGCTTCAAAACATCAATTCCTAATTCTCTCATTATTGTATTGTTCTTCTGCCATTGTCTCCTTCAAGATAAACAAGAGGTTCTAAGCATTGACTTATGCTTTTTGATTTTTTAATTACTGTCAGTATATTTTCTTATATATTAATTTTTCTCGTCTTTATCTCATATTCCTTGATTAGCGCATGTACAGCTCTATCTTTGCCAATGGTATCTAATAAGGAAATACTTTGGTTTTATTTTAGGATTATTGAGTTGCAAGCAAACTAAAAATTCAGAACACATTGCCTTTACTTCATCTATATTAGAATCTATAGCTGAAGAATACCTACAAGAACCTTAAAGCTTACTCTTAAAAGTGCCTTTATAAAATGGAACACGTTACTCTTGCCTCCATTTGAATCTGCTCATCTTTGTCTCATGTGTGTATTTGTTAAATGCAAACCTGGGCACTACTTATTAGGTACTATTCGGCCAACAGCCAAATAGAAAATAGCATGTAAGCCACCATGGGTTTCATACAGAATAGGAAACAACCTGTTCTACCAAGCAGTAAATTCAGGTGGGGGAAACTAAGTTACTTTCTATATAAAAGAAGGAACTTTCTAAAAGAAAACAACCTCACATTTTATATGCTATATTTCAATATTTTATTTCACACTGAGCACCAGCTACATTGTAAGGAGTAGCTACTGCTCCTCTTTTTTCTTTCCTTCTTTCAAAGAGGTTTAATCTTATACCACCTAGCACGATCTTCAAATGAAACAAACACAATCACTTCAAGATATCTAAACTCAATTAATATGTACTGTATATTATGGGTCCACCTGTTTAGTAAATAATTAGTATAGTACGTTAAAGAAAAAAAAGGATTAATGGATTGATTTGTAGGATTTGAGGTAAGTTTTCAAATTGGTTTAGTATTATTCAGTTGATGCATAATTAGCAATACGTAATCAGAACCATAGTTT